>OU612047.1:60150314-60315314 GCA_914767935.1 Coremacera marginata
TGTTGATGCTGTTGGTAGAAGCGAAGACGAAAACCTTATGTATCTCGGGGGAGATTTTGAAGTAAATCTACCATGAAATGATTGTTTACGGCTAACTAATTTTCTTCACAAAGAAGGTTTTAAATCACTGACATATATCTCATATTTTAGTTATCATAAGCCATTAATATCAGTATTACCAATTGAATCACAAATCAATTATAGTGTAAATACAAAATATTTTTTTATGGATTTTTGTATTGTATTTTTTCCAGATTTGTTTAAAGGTGAAGAAAAGTAAATTAAAAGTGATTTTTTGTGATAAAAAAACTGTACGTCCACAATTGTTAAAATAAAATAAAATGTACCTTTTGTTTTTTAATCGACTTAAATACACCCGAAATTTGCATTGCCACACATGCTACGAGTATAAACCACGCTTTGAAAGGACGCGGCTGTTTATTTATTGCTTCAATCAACAAAATCTAAATATATACAGCCTTCATAAATGCAGCCTTGGTTTTTTTTTGAACAGTTAAGCTTAACTAGAATTTTGCATTGCCAAACATGATACATACCTCACTTAGCAGTAACGAGGAAGTTTTGTAGATTTAAAAACGAAGTCTTCTTCAATTAACATTAAAATTAATCTTGCCACATTCCTTCAATCTGCAGGCTTAAAATTAATCTTGCCACATTCCTTCAATCTGCAGGCTTGTTGGGATTTTCATCTGGGTATGCATGAACATCAGCATCGTTTAGTGAGGGTTGTTTTTTATTGCGTTTGCAAGAATTTTTTGTTGTCTAACGGGTTAAAAAGTGTACACTGAGCATCGAGAGCGGCTTGTGTTGTTGCTTTTTGTACATGTTTTTGTTTTTGGGCTAAGCGTAAATGCAAAGTTCATTGAAACAAAAATTTCAACTGACGCATTTGTAAAGTTTTCATTTCACTCCCGTTAATAACTTCGCTAAAGAAACTAAAGCTTCAATAATGTCCACAGAAACCATAAAAGTTGCAATGGACTCTACTGGTAAGTAAATATTTCTTTAAATTGCTCAGTTTTATTCTTGCCTTTAATTATCGTGAGCTACTCATTAGCTGCTTTATGAGCATTAAAAGTCCGTTCTCGCCCACGAGCCAGTACGTTTTGGTAGGCACACGGAATGAGATCTCATTTCAAAGTCCTACCAAAATGTGCGTTTGTGGACTAGAGCGGTAAAATATTTTCTACCTTGTGCACCTTTTTAAATGGTGCGCTCACAAAGGTACGCGAGTGAACCTTTCCATAATACACAAGCTGTGATTAACCCTCCAGTAACATGGATGACACTCTGGGGTAACTCGTTACCCCAACAACAAAACATCATTCTCAAAACTGGAGATTAAATTGTTTATTTTGATTTACCAATATATATAAACTTTATAAACTTTGATTGATGTATGCTTTAAAGTTCTTATGATCCATAAATCTTAACCTCAAATGTTTATTAAAAAAAAAGAAAGCCTAAAAATTTAGAAAAGTTGAATTTACAAAAATGTTTAAGGTCACGAACTAATCCATCTGGCAGCGAAGGGTTTGATTAAATTTAACTTATGACACAAATTTTTTCCAGATTAAACATAAACATTTTATAGACTACTAAAGACTACGTACGTATTTAAATACGGCCGCGTGGTATTTCAATTGTGACCCTGTTGAAGATCTATTTCTTTCCAGTTGGATTTTACATCGTTCAAAATGTTCAGCACAATAAAAATTTTAAAACAAAATTTGTAATGTGCACACTTATTTCCTTTACAGTTTCATTATATGTATAAGTTAGAGATACTTAAACACTTCCGTAGGGAAATATTTAATTTTATTTACTGCATTTAAGCCACTGAGATTTCATTTTGAAGTAGTTGAATTAATATACAATATTTGCATAGCTTAAATGTACAAAATGATAATTTATTGAATTTCCATTTGGTGTGGAACTTATTGGAGAAAAATGCTTCCAAGAATAACATAAATAAAATTCTAATCTTATGGTTCGAGTGTAAATTGTAAAGAAAATTACATTATTATTCAGGTCAAACTAAAAGCAATAAAATTTACAATAAAACATAATGTAAATAAAAACACACTTTGTTGTCTTTGTTGTTATTAGTGGTGTTGTTGTTGTGCTATATATTGATTTCATTTCATGAAACTTACTAGATTTGCTTGGATTTGAAATTTGTTTGTTTATTTGCATTAAGTAAATAGAATAACATCTATAAACAAAATTCTATAAACTTCTAAGTAAATATACAGTTCAGAACTAATTGGGATATGATAAATAAATTATGCTTTTAAGAGTTTTGCCTCGCTCACCTGCTTGGTGGTAGCATTTAAGAAAATGAAAAGCAAAGTGTCTGTTGCAAAATATGAGCAAATATCTGAAATTTTTGTGCACTTCACAGTCTGCTGTAAGCGAGTTAATTAATAATAAAACATATAATTTAACCATAATAACGACAAATATGACGCTATACAAATTTGAAAAAAGTATGAATGTAAAAAATCAGAAGACTAAGATTAAACTTTTTACATAAAAACATTTATTTAAATAAAATTTATAGAATTTAATATTAAAACATATAACAGCATATATTTAGCTAAGCAAAGCTAACAACAACAATACACGCGACATTAATATCAACAACAAAAAAACAAAAAAAGCCATGCGATGATTAAAACTTATTTTTAGTTGACAAACTCAAGGTTGTTGTCGGGGATTTCATGTGCAGGTATACATATATAAGAGATACGCATAAGAAAAATTTTCAAAACTAATTCTTTGCTTTTTCTCTCCTTTGCTTTATTTTTCTCTGCTTATTTATATACTTTCATATAGATAAATAATTTATATATTGAAATAAATATATTAGCATATATATTTATTTATTTATTTAATTATTAATTTTTGTATTATGTGCACAGAAGTGGGTACAAAATATATTCTATGAAAACACGTTGCGACCACAAACCTCAATCCTAAAACCTCAAATGGCTTCCTGACTTTATAATGTGTATCTGTGTCTATGTGTTAGTGCGTGCAACTGCACGTCTGGCTTAGTCTGAGTTTGGTCAAAATCAACATTGCTGTTTTGTTTTTTCATATAATCTGTTTGTTTTGTTTTATACCAATTTAGTCAAGTATTATTTTTATTGTAATTAAATTTAGGCACAGAAAATCTTGTAATGCTGTCAAAATTCAAAACAAGAAGAAATAAGAATATCAAACAATTTGGAAATAAGAAGAAAACAATATCAGTTGTTTTCTCAGTTTATATGAAAATGTTGAGAATAATTCTTGTTCTGAAATAAAAAACAACAAAAATACTTTAACGCAAATCAAAACGAATTTAAGTTGAGCAACAAATGAAAAACTATTGCTATAAAAACTGTGTTAGAAAATATTTCCCAGTGAACCGTTTTTGAATTCATTTATGAACCTTTTCGGGTAGAAACGTTCATTTTCGGCACTCACAAATGAACCCTTTTTATATCATTCGTCGGACTAAAATGCCTCTCAAAAACGAACCTTATTTTGTTCGCAAATGAGTTAAAAGAAGAACCATAAATTATCCTCTTTTTTGTTCGGAAATAACTTAAAAAAAGAACCATAAAAGTTCTTTTTCGGCACTCGGAAATTAACCCTTTTTGAATCAATCGCCGGACGAAAATGCCTCTCAGAAACAAACTGTTTTTTCTTCGGAAATGAGTTCAAAAATTAACCATACAAAAGTTCTTTTGTAAAAAACCGAAACGAAAGTGAACCCTTTTTGTATTAATCTTTGGACTGAATTGCCTCTAAAAAACAAACCTTTTTTTGTTCAATAATGAGTTAAAAAAAAGAACCTTTTTGAATTATAAATTTTATTATTGCATAATACTATTTATATTTACATATCGATATTTTGTTAAAGAAGAAATGATTATTACTTAAATTAGAGATCATATTAATCATTGGGTTAATAGGATTAATATACCTGGGCTGGAATTCAGGCATTGTGTTGTTCATGATATTGATGTTTCAAAGGGGAAAAGGCGTGATTGTTTTCCAATTTGACAAACTTCCAAATTATATATGAAATATCAAAATAGTTAAGTTATTAATTGGGGAATTTATTTGATTACATTTTTGCATGGAATGTTTTCGTGGTTTTCATTCTATTTGGGCTTGATTTTAATTTTTGATAGATATGTGGGAATGTTGAAAATTAATTGAATGTTGAATGCATACGTGTACCAGTACACCCATCTCATCTCACTACTGATACAAAAGTTCATATGACGTTTGTAGGAAGGTTAACATTTTCATTTTAAGTTCCTTTATTTACCTGATTTAAGAATATAAAAAGAAACATTTATGATTCATTTGTGAACTCATTTATGAACAAAAAATGGTTCGTTTATGAGAAATTGTTTCCTACTGATATGATAAAAAAAACTATTATTTTTTTTAACTCTTTTCAGAATGCAAAATAGAAACATAAATGATTCATTTCCGAACTCATTTATGAACAAAAACGGTTCATTTTCAAGGAAGTCTTACCTACTGAAATGATACAAAAATGATTCATTTTCGACTCAAACTAAGTTTTTAATGAATTTCGCAAAATATGCACAAGTTTTCTTTATGGGAAAATCTTTCTCGAATTTAATCTTTTATAACAAGCACTTTTAAGCGACAAAATAAAAAAGAAAAAATTAAAAAAAAAAATTCTAACCAAAAACGTTCGCAAAACTCTCACCTTACTCAAAACCTCGCTTATGGTTCAGTGGGTTTGCTTAATTTGGTGATATGGCGATTGATCGTTATTGTTTAATGTATTGTCTTCTACAGAGTATTTTAAACAACAGTTACATTTGTTTACAAATTTGAGCCTTATCTCGAGAACTGGTTTCTCACAGACTTTCTTCAATATTTTTTGGGAGTAGATTTAAAAAATGTCTACGATTTCTGTTTAAAAAACACAGTTTTAAGTAGTTTTTTTAGTGATGCGCTCATATTTCCATAAATTTTCTTCCGACCTGCGAAATTTTATATAACCTGAATAATTATTTTGTTCTCTTTTCAACAATATGCTGTATTCATCGATTTGATTTGATGGAGTTTCAGGCAACTAAAGTGATTTTTTCGACCTGTTAAGATAAGATTTTTTACATATATAAGATAAGAATTAATATGAAAAATCATTATTTCATTAACATTTTAAGTGTAGATTCGCCCAAATAAGACACAAAAAGTTGAAGTTATTCAAAAATTTATTCAAGTTATTCAAAGTTAAAAAAAAAATTTTGCTTTAGCTTCTTATTTTGTGTATCGTTGAATCTTCGCCACCACAAGTACATCTATCGGAACATCATAATAATTTACAACATTATAAGAGCTTTTAAGGCTGTTTTTAAATTATGAGCTGGATGCAAATTCACGAAGACTGAATTCAGTACACAAACAAAGAAACTTAAAAAATTATTCAACTTTCTGAAACAAGACTTATTTACGAACAAAGTGATACTTCTTATACATTTTTCTTATCATTATGACTGGTAGAAAAGCCAAAAAGTGGCGGCCACATACGGGCTAAGATGCGTGGCTGTTATGCAATAGAACCCAGATTCGAGTCCCATCGGACACATAATGTTTTTTCAATTGAATTAATTTTTCTGTTCGACCGTCAGCTCTCTGCAGACAATGGCAAACCTCAAAGAGTAAAAATTGCCAAGTAAAGCTTCTTGATAACATTCCAGTTCTCGACCATTTGTGTTCAAACATTACACAACACGCATAATACAATTAATCCATAAGAAGCTTGGTGAAAGTTCCTTCAAGGGCTGAAATATTTTGAAAAAAAAAAATAAAGAATGGGCACATGGCCTGACGTCAAAAATGAAAAAAACAGAATACTTAATGAAATTATCATGTCGCGACAAAAATGCAACATTGTTGCACAGAATTATTACACGCTGAGTATACATGCTACGGTAAGCATTTTATACGATAGTAAAGGTTGCTTCTTTGTCATCCTGACGAAAATGGACAAACTGTGTATGACGTCATGAAACTGCGGAAGCTGCTGCTTAATGCATCAATAGTGCAACAAAAATGCAAAAACGTTGCATGCAACTATATCTCGAGGACTATAGGTACTACAATAAATTTGATGCCGCTATAGTAAAGGTGGATCCTTTGGCTTCATGACAAAAAAAAAAAAGTAATGGATGACGTCGTCAGTACGCTGATGCAGCAGATTAGTGAAACGTAAATGCATCAACTTTGCTTTAAATTATTGCATGGCACTAATGTAAACTTAAGTGTACCTCAAGTTAAAAGGACAGAAACCAATCAAAAACAAAACCAAATAAGATCAAAGAAATAGGACGAGAAAAAGCATTCGACCAAGGATTGAGTAAAGGATAAGGGCAAGGATTAGTAAACCCATTCTGATAAGGATAAGAAAAAGGATTTCGACAAGAATAAGGATAAGGATTGGGGCATGATAAGGTAATAGATTCGGAAAGAGTTTAAACAAATATTTAGATGAAGATTGGACAAGGATTTGGATACAGATTACGACTAGATTTTGGACGAGGATTGGGACAAGGTTTGAAACATTAATTTGGATTAGGATTAGAACAATGAGTTTTACATGGACTCTGACAAGAATAAGAACGAGGATTATGACAAAAATTTGGATAAGAATTAGGGCAATGATTGGGATAAGGACTAGGACATAGATTTGAATAAGAGTTTGAACAAGGATTGGGACATAAATTTGGACAAGAACTATATCAAGAATTTGCACAAGAATTTAGGCAAGAATTGGGGCAAATGTTAGGACAAAGATTAGGAATACTATAATGACAAGGATTTGGAAAACGACTTGGATACGAATTAGGGAAAGTATGAGGACAAGTTTTCGGACAAGAATGATGACAAGAATTAAGATAAAAATTAGGAAAAAGATGTGGACAAGCATTAAGACAAAGATTTAAACAGCAGTTAGGATGAGGATTAAGAAAAAGATTGGGACAAGGATTGGGACAAGGATAATGGCAGGGATTTGGAAAAGAACTGTGGCAAGGATAAGGATAACAGTATGCATTAATATAAGGATTTTGACAAGGATTAAGGCAAGCATTTTGACAAGGATTAGAACAAAGACTTGGCCAAAGGTAATGACAAGCACTAAGACAACTATTAGGACAACGATTTGACTAGGATTATGACAAGGACTGGGGCAAAGACTGAGACAAGGATTTGGAAAAAATAAAAACAAGGATAAGGATATGGATTGCGACAGGGTCAAGAAGAAGAATTAGGATAAAGATATGGACAAGGATCAGGACAAAGATTAACACAAGAATATATTTTAGAATTTGGATAAGAATTTGGACAAAGATAAAGGTGTCCAGCTCCTTGCGTACGCTGATGATATTGATATTGTTGGCAGAACCAAGAGAGGTAAGGATAAGGATTAAGAAAATAATTAGGACAAGAATTTGAGCTAGCATTGGGACAAACATTGAAAAGGATTAGGACAACAATTTGGAAAGTAATTAGTACAAGGATTAGGACAAGGATTGGGGCAGGGACTAGAAGAAGAATTAGCACAAGGATTTGGAAAAGGATTGGGACAAAGGTTAGCACAAGACTTACTTCAAGAATATGTTCAAGGATAACGGTAAGGATTTGGATAATGATGACAACAGAGAAAGGGAAAATAACAGGGAGACGTTGTCACGTCTATGTACATACAAATATGTCGATGACACTGCCAATTGCATCACAAAAAGTCTTTTCTACCAGAAACCGTCGATAGAACCGTTGATAAATTATAATAAGCTATCACTTGCCTCAAATTTTAATGCAAAAAGTAATGCAAAGACGTTAATAAATGCCCGCACAATGCAGGTTTTTCTCTGCTAAGCATAAATAATTGTTTAAAGACACATTATCTGCATTCATAAAACTCGTAAGATTAAATCACCAGAATTTAAAAAACTCAATAGAATTTCTTATAAACTCGTAAGATTAAATTGGCGGCATTGCTAAAATTGTACGTGAAGGAATTTCTTGATTTTGTTTCTACAATGGGTATGGAAAAATTGTTGATTTTAATATTTCTGTTTTCTGTTTTTGGATTATATTACTTACTTGTACATTAAGTAAGTCATGAAATGTAGTGAAATAAAGCACATAAATCTTTTTCGGCTTCAATGCTTGGATTCCGCTATGATTCAGTCTTTGTCGTTATCAATAGTTTGATAAAAGAAATTTTTTTTATGACATGTGTTATGCAAATTATTACACTGAAGTTATTATATTTGTGATATTTCAATGACTAATTAGAAAACAAATAATAGTGCTAATTTAGATTTAAGTTCATAAACAAAATAAAGTGGCCTTCATTTTTTCTCAAAAATTTTATTAGTATTATAAATTATTAGTATTAGAAATTAAAAAATTTAAAAAACTGTAATCTTCACTGTATATATGAGCCGTTATATCTGAAAGTGGAATACGTCCACTTTCGTACATATTGAGATATTTAAAAGTTTGTATTTGGATAAGTTTTTAGCATTATATATCGATCAAATTTTATTACAAAGTAGTTATGTTTACACTTGTACAAATTTCAAATAAAACTTATTGGGCAGCTAGTTTTGATAACGGAATATGTCCATTTTTTTTGTTCGACTTTTATCACAGTGAACAAAATTAGCTCAACTATTAACTAACAACAAAACGAAGTTGGAATTTTGTTCTTATAGAATTTGACTTTTTTTAAATGGGTCTTAAGCGCTAAAATAATAATTAAATAAAAAAATTATATGCAAAATGAAAACCTGCAATACAAGTTTGTTAAGAGTTAATTAAGAAATAAGTTTAGATTTTTCAGAAAAAGATACGTGTAAAACTTAAAGTACTTCAATAAGAAATCAAAAAATAACTTATATATCAAACTTACTACTACTCATTTACACTTAGCATAGTGAAGTAGCCATGGTAAAAAGGAGGTATATAAGGCAGTAAAGTCACCATATCTGTATATTTTTTCTTGTAATATGTAGTTCTTGCAGTTTCCTACAAAGTTTCTGCTCTCTATTTTGATCATGTTAGTAATGTGAAAATTAGCAATTTTAACCTATTTTAGCCTGCTGGTCGATTTTTCGACCACTTACTTTTAAATGAAAATTTTTGGAAAAAATATCCAAAGTTTTTCAAACTTTTTCAGGATATATACGATTCAGAAGAAAAATAAATTTTTCGTATTTCATATTTTTACCGTTTTAGGTAATATTTAGCTACAAGAAAACTTTTTTGGACTCTTTTTTAAAAAATTGAAGAAAATATGTGTAAAATATAATAAAATTAATTACGTGAGCATGCAGAAAAAAGACTAAAATATGAGAATAAGTCGGTTTTGGAGAACTTAAGTAAATTAAACTATGTGTTACCAGCATTCTAAAATTGGTGGTCGATTTTCCGAATAAGGGTCCAGGGACCAAGTGGTTGATTTTGATATCTTTTTCATCAAATATTTTATTTAATAAAAATTAAAACATTTAATTTAGAAATTTCCAATTTTTGTATACACATTTGGCCATTGGTCAATTTTTTGACCAAATCGTTGCCGGAAAATGGCAGATCAGAAAATTTCTAAACTCTGGAATTTTCTTTACTTGATATAATTAAGCAAAACCTAAAATTTTCGTTACGAAACTCCAACGAGTTCTAGTAGAGGACCGAAATGGGTTAAATAACTTTTTTTCCTTTTCGTTCATCTAAAAATATAAAGAGAAACAATGCCAAATTTGTTTTTCTTTCTCTTGACTTTCTAAAAAAAAATTAAAACGAATATAATGCACACTGAAGCCATAATTAACAATTAGAATTGCGATTAAAAACTTGTTTTACCTTACGATTGTTTGGGGTAGACTTAGTCCACTTTAAAGCTTTGTATGCTGTAGGAACGAAAATATTTAGCATATAATTCTACACGCAAAATTTTGGTGTAGAGTCAAAATTTTTGTGTGGAGAAAAAACACTAGCTGTTCTGGTTGACAGATTCATATATTTATTATTGCAATTTAATATCCTATGAAAGACAAGACTATGCGTTTATAAACTAAAAAAATTTGTTTCATAACAAATTCAACATACTTAGTGCTTATTTTTTAATTGTTGTACGGTTAAATGTACGGCCATATAATTGCCAGCGATATTTTCACATTTTAACTCTGCACACATGTTTGCGAACTTGGCTGCACTGAACAAATTTTTTCCTTCAACAGCGTACTGCCTAGCGAAAAAAATTCTGCTGCCTGTTCGCTGCCAATAAACTCAATGTACTTCTTATAGGAATTTTGTTTTCGTTTCTACAGCATACTGAGCATTAAAAAGATTTCTTCGATAACATTTTACAGCAAAGTTCTTTTGGCTTATATATGACAAAATCGGGATACATTAAATGTGTGATTTAAAATATTAAAGGGAGATCCTTATATCTAACTGAAATAACTGAATTAAGCATTAACTCATATTGTGGTTATTCCACAGTGGACTTATTCCACTTTCAAATATAACGGCTCATATACTAAGTAAATTATTATCTAGTTATTATTGCAGTAACCGTAACCGAAGAGTTTTGGGCATAACCCTTCGTGCCAGATTCCACCAAAATTGCACACAAATATAAATTCGATTAAAAAGTCAACCTAAAAATATCCAAACAACTGCTTTGCACTTATTTTCCAATTAAGCGCTGTACACACGAATGAAGTTAACTAAATGAATAAATAATTCATAAATTTCATGAATTGCACGTAGACTGGAATTAAGAGAAATTTAGTAATTTTAGAAAATGATATGGAATATAAGCTTTTTTAAGTAAAAGTCAGTTGGTTCAATTTTGTTCAACTATTTGATTTATTTACATACTTTAGACTTTATAAACATGTAAGTCCACTGATGAAAACGTGATTAGCTTGTACGAATTGCATTTCTGAGACTGAGATATAGTTAAAAAATTTGAAGCTTCTAAATTAAAAGTCTTTAACTTTGAAATATGTTTTAATACTACATAACATATTTTTATATGTTTTAATTTTTTGGATTAATTTAAAAAAAAAAACTAGTAAGGAATGGATCTTCGGCAGGGTACTGAGGCTTAAATACCCCCTCTCCCCCTCGGCCGTATTGAAGTATATTCGAAGTCTTTAGCCGTCTATAAAATGTTTATGTATAATCTGCAAAAATATTTGTTCATACGTTTAATTTTATTTTACCTTTAGGTGCCACATAGCGTAATTTGTAGACTGATCATTATGTTAAAGAATATATGTGCAAAATTTGATTGATATGTGCAAATGCATACCAAGAATGTAAAATAATTCAATTTGAAATTAAAGTGCCACATCGCCTGTTTAATTCCGAAAAATATTCTAGACTAATGGCTGCTCATTATTCCAAAGAATACGGAAAATTTGGAAAAAAATTGGACAAAGGCTATAGAAGGACTTCGATTTAAATTGAAGTGGCACTCTCCTGTCTTATTCCGTCAAATTTTTTAGACCAATCACTGCTCATTATTCCAAAGAATATATTTGCAAAATTTGGTTGAAGTCAAAAAAAAAAACGGTGTAGAAAGAGTTCGATTAGAATTAAATTGAGACGCCCCTTGTTCAATCTGACCCACTTTTGTAGGCTAAAAACTTCTCGTTATACTAAAGAATAAATGTGCGAAATTTGGTTGAAATCAGAGAAATGGTGTAAATGGAAATAGACTAAAAATAAAGTGCCACGCCCCCTGTCTAATACCTCCCATTTTTAAAAACTACAAACTGATCCTTATTTTGCCCTTATCCTTAAATTGACACGTCCCCTGCCCAATTCCACCCACTTTCGTAGGCTTAAGACTTCTCACTATACTTAAGAATGTATGTTAAAGTTTTGGTTTAAGTCTGACAAACGGTGTAGATGGAGCTAGTTTAAAAATAAAGTGCCACGCCCCCCGTCTAGTACCGCCCAACTAAAGATTGCTCAAATTACCAAGGATTATGTAAGCCAGACACACGTGTAACAGAAGTTCGATTAAAAGTAAAATGCCACGCCCACTAGTCTAAAGACTCCACATTATACATAAGAATATATGTATAGGTTGGATAAATGAAGTAGGCGGAATTTAGTTTTATATATTTATGAAAGTGTTTCTATTTTGATGACGTCACTTTGTGTGGGAGGTAGGCGTGGTTTTCATGCGATTTTGCTAAATATCATAGAGATGGTTAATGTAAAATTTCAAAGCTTTTGTGCAAAATTCCAGCACATTTCTTTAATATTTGCAGATTTTTAAGAGATCTTACTTTTTAACTAAAGCCAATGTGCATATTAGGTAGGCGTGGTTTTCATCAGATTTTTCCAAATATCATAGCCAGGATTTATATTGAAGATCAGAGCTTACGAGTAAGATTTCAAGGCATTTCATTAACTTATGTGGGTTTTTAAGAGATGTTACGGTTAAAATGAAGTCCCCACTTTGTATGGGATGTAGGCGTGGTTTTCATCCGATTTTGCTCATTTCCGAATTCGATCTGCACTTTTAAGAAAGAAGCTTATATTTTGAACTTCATCCCGATAGCTTTAAAATTACAGCTGTAATCGTGACACAGACGGACATACAGGCGGACACACAACAAACGGAATTACAGAGTTAATATACACCTTACGCAGTAAGCGTTGTGGCATAAAAATAAATTTGTGTAACATTTTCAAAAAAATCAAAAGTTATGCATCAAAACATTGACAACTTAATCAATTATCTAATAAAAAAAAAAAAATCAATAAAAATAACTAATGTATCTCTTTCAAAGTGTTTATTTTCATTTAAAAAGATTTTAATTAGGCTTAAACAGCTTAAAATAAAAATCCACAAAAATTTTGAAAAGCTTTGAAACAACATTGAAATAGCTTTAAATTGGTTGGAAAATTAATGCCCAAAGCTTAGTCATAAAACGAAAAAAATGTTGTTGATGGCTTTGTCAACAAAAAAGTTATTTAAGACTTAATTAAATGAGCAACAAGAAAAGCATCAAATAAAACCATTAATAAGATTAACAAATCGAATAAAATAAGGCGAAGAAGAGATTCTATTTTTATGGCATAAATAAAAAAGCAAAAATGTTTGCCGCCAACACATTACCTAGAGAGATGTGAATAGGAAAAGAAAATTAATTCTATTGGATTTGGGGAAAATCTGCGTCGAAAAATTTTATTCATCAAAGTGAAAGTGAAGCACTAGTATTGATTTCAGCAAATTTAAGCTATGAGCCAAAAAGTATGCTAAAATTGTGACTGTATGCAATGAAAATGCCCGTTAAAATGGATTGTGAAAACCAATTTCTACTGGTTTTAACAAAATAAGCTTGGAGGGAGAAAAAAAAAATACGTCTTCTAAAAACAACAATTTACGTCACATCAAGCATTTGCTAGTTCTCCAAAATAATATGATACACAATAAGCACCACTTGAAAGACACTTCAAACTGTCAACGCAAGAAGGAGTGACAACTGTCAAAGAAACCAAACAAGCCTAACCAGGATTTGCTGGATTTCAAGGCAGCGTTTTGTTGTAGTTTTTCCGATTCAATGACTTTACATGTAGCATATTATAAGACTACTTTTAGGAGCATATTAAATTTCTACACTTCACACGCGAGCACATAAAACAGCACGCACAGGAGTTTCCGAGCAATTTTGGACAACAACAAAAAGTACAGCAAAGCTTCAAATAAATTGATGGGTTGTGAGCAGCAAAAATAACATGTTAGTGGGTGATAGATGGAATGAGTGAGCGTGCAAAGCAGGAGAAGAAAGTAAATATTAGAAGATGTAACGACAAAAAAAAAAAACACTTTGCCACACCATGCGACATATGGTTGTGAAATGGTTTCTGGGAATTACAAAGGATTAAATTTGAGCCAATATGTGTGCCAGTGGTGAGAAGACACACATATGGCAAGTACACAAGAAAAAATAAACACGCAGCATTTGCGTTTCATTGCATCGAAAAACAATCTAGAACCTTGTGGCTTATGAGGCTTTTTTTTGGTGGAAACCAAAGATGTGTGTGTTGAGCGTATGATATTCTGAAACGGCATTCTACAACTCACAGCCAATAACATGATTTATTATATGGCGAAAATGCCTTTTAATGTTGCCTAATAAATTCGAATCTTTAATAATAATATCCTTAAGTATTCAGGATCATTAAATATTTCATATATATAACAAAAAAAAAAAAAAAAAAAAAAAAAAAAAATTAAATTATGTTCATAAAGAAGAAATTCTACAACCTGCGAGGGTTGCGATTTTCGAGGCTTTAATCAAAGATTGTTCAAAACGCTTGTTTTTATAATTTAAACTTTATATTTAAAAAGTGCATATTTATCATAGGGACAGCAACAGCAACATTAATGTAATGCATCATTTACCATTAGCATCAAAAAATTGTTCGCTTTTGTCGAGTAGCTACAACAAATGTCTGTTATATAAGTATTATGGGGAAAAACAAACACAAGACTCTAACTACTTGATAAGCTATTGAAGACTTAATGTAACACAAAACGCACATACACACACACACACACACACACACACACGACATTGATGAATGATGCAATTCTTGATATCTACATACCTATTAGTTCATGTGCACGCTTGTATGAGCACTTCATATCGCATACCCAGCAATAATTCTATATAAAACGGAAATGGTTCTTACTTGACTTCTTAGCGATAAGATGTAAATTTCTTAGTTTGATTGGCTGTTTATTTGGAGCGATATTACTACACAGAGAACAACATTTTTAACAGTTTTATTGTTAACTAGCCAATCTGTATTTTCAATGTTGAAAATATTCTTTGTTACGTGCGTCTAAATAGAGCCATAATATTGAGACTCATTTCATTGAATTTTTATATACCACAAGCAGGCCACAGTGGTCCGCGGCTTAGCCACAGACATTTTTTTTTTATCAATAAAAACTTTTGTACTCTGTTCAAACGATCACCGTGTGACATCAGCCCTTAAGACAATGTATGTTAAACGAAATAAAAAACATTTTTCTTTTGTTTTGTTTTTTTGTTTTACAGCTTTAGCACTGCATTTATATGTATTTCTCTTTTCGGCTTGCGAGAGGCTCATCTGTTATTAATGTTGTGGTGTGGTAGCTGAGCAGAAAAAGAGAAGAGAAGAGAAGAGAAGAAAAACTGATCAAGCAACTCGTTATTTCATAAAATTTGACCCAGTACTTTTGGACTTTGGTGTAAAATTCAGGGTGTGCATAATGTATGGAGCGTAATACAACACACAATGCACAACTACCAGTGGGTGCAATCTCAACCGCATATGTTTTTTTCATTATTTCTGGTTATAAAACTAAGGCTTCAGTCCATATAAAAAAGGGGCTCTAAGTCTAGTCAAAAATGTCAAATAAACCTTTTTTCTCACTTTTCGCTTAAATGCCAACTTCACAAAGTTCCCGGTTCAAATTGTCTATGTTTTCGAAGTTTAAATTATTTAAATTTGAACACACATGGCAAGTTAGATTCTTGCTGCAAAGTTTTGAATTGTTTTCATCTCCTTATTGTTGCAGTTATATATATACCCCAACCAGTGATCTGCAAAGGATAGCTTTTTTGCGACTCTGAGTACATCCGAAAAAAATAAGTACAAAAATAAGTATAAAACTCAACCCTTAGCGCATGCAATTCGGCTCATACTCTCTTCTACGAAGCTGCAATGCGGCGGCTGAAATAAATTTGAGTATTCTAAAGGTTGATTTATAAGGTTGTCGCAAGGGAGAGATCGAGTACCCATAATTGTCAAATCGAAGTTGACAGCTCATAGAAAACCTGCAAGTGCTCTCCATTGTCATCCGTTTTTCTTTCGTAGTCATTCGCAAAATTGGCTGGTTTTGACAATTATAGGTACTGAGAAGAGAGTGCGATCAGCCCTGCTACAACCTTATAAATCAACCTTGAGTATTCTTAATCATGAGTCGGATCGGGACAGATCGGGTTTTTTCGGTTCATAAATACTAATGGTTGTTGTCGTCTTACTGATACTTATCCTACTTACCGAAATACTTATAATCGACACAAGCAGCTGAATCATTCGGCTCATCTATCACAGATATGAAGCAGAGCGCAGTAGAGCGCAGCAGTGAAAACTGAGAGATTTTTTTGTAATTGTTTTGTGCGTTTTTTTTTTTGTTGAGCATTTAGATAGGAACAGAAAACCAAGTGTTCTTCTCGTGTTGCTTTTTGTTTTTATCTTACACTGTAAAAGCAGCGCATGAGGTAAAGTTGTTGAGGCTTAAAAAAAATACACAGCTTCGATAGTTTAAAGCTTTAATTAGCAATTTTTTCACTTGTTTCATTTCTTTTCATTTTCTGCAATCAGCAATTTTTAATTATTTGTAAAGTATTTTTTTTTTATTTTTCTATCACCTTTAGTTGCCAAATTATATGCGCTTAGTTTAACTTCTACTTTGCTGCTTTTTTTATGCACAACAAGCAAGCGGTCTCTGGCGCCGGCCTTTGTTTTCGTTTTGCTTATGCGCAACAAAAAAAAAAATAAAATAAAATCACAAGCGTTGGTTGCTGTTGTTATATCAATAAAATAGAGAGCATCAATAAAATACAAACGAGTTTTCGATAAAACAAAAAAAAACAAGAGCGGACATTGCTTGCAGACAAGTGCTTGCGAAAAATGCATACGCAAAAAAACAAACATGCAAACGAATAACCAGCAGTCGCGATCTATTTGCGTTGTAAACATTCAAATTTTCAAATTCCAAAAAAAAAAAATTTTAAAAATCAAATCAAAAAATTAGTTTGCATTTTTAATATTATTTTATTTCAATAAAAGCCTTAGGTTTCACTAATTAACGCTCAGAGACGTTGGCAGAGAGAGAGAGAGAGAGAGAGAGAGAGAGAGCAGTGCTCAGACTACACTCAAAATACATTCGAATCGAGCGCCTTTGTTATAAACTCACTCAACGCACTCATTGAAAACGGCTCGAAGTGGCTCAGATCACGCCGCACTCGGATATTGGAATGTACTTATACCCGAAAATATGCTAATGAGCCGAATGCTTATAAGTATTTTACATATATCATTGAGTCTGGATAGAGTTGAAAATAGCAAGAAAATCGGATATGATTTGACTAACCGATTTCGGTCGAATACTCATTGCAGTTCTCTGACCCCAACGCGTACTGCGTAATTAGTATATAAACTTTAACATTCCGTTTGAAACGCTAATAGGGAGGCGTGGCAGGTATAGAAAAGTGTATATCTTTTTGCTCAGTATCACCATCTGAGTTGATTTCCGTGTGTTCGTCTGCCTGCCATCTGTGGACACGATTATAGCTGTAATTTTAAAACTATCGCGAAGAAATTCAATTATAAGATTCTTTTTAAAAAATGAAGATCAAGTTAGAAAATGAGCACAATCGGATGAAAACTACTCCTATCTCCCATACAAAGTGGCTTTATATTACCAGAAAAATCTCTTACGAATCTGCTTAAATTACAGACATGTTATGGAATTTCCCATAAAGGCTTTGATACTTAATGCAGACCATCACTATGATATTTGACAAAATCGGATGAAAACTACGCCTACTTCCCATACAAATTGACTTTTTTAAAAAGTAAAATCACTTAAAAGTATGAAAAAATTAAAGAAATGTCTTGATATTTTGCACATAAGTTTTGATATTTGATACAAACCATCTGTACGACATTTGGCAAAATCGTATGGAAACCCATTTGTATTTCCCATACAAAGTGACATCATCAAAAAGGGAAAACTTTCCCCTACAAAGTGGCTTTATTTAAAACTAAAATCTCTTAAAAATAGACAAAAACTAAAAAAATGTCTTGAAATTTTGACTCTGCTGGCATTCATTCGATGAAATAGCTTAGAATTTTCTGACCTCCACACCAGAGAACTGCACAAGCCTATTCATTTGCAATTTCAAGTACTTGCTTATTTTATGAATACAAGCGCGCTTGAACTTGATAATTTTCAATCAAGTTCAAGTATACTTGAAATTAGTCAAGTCGACGTCAGCTTGTTGCCCAAATTTATGATCGCGTGATCTACGACACGAAGTAAAAACAAGCGGCAGCAGAGTTGAAACGTACGTCATAGAGATTGAAAAGTTTGAATTTGTTTGTGAATTTTCAACTAACTTACTTGATTAAGAAAAGTATATTGTAGTTAAAGAAAAATTTGTTGGGCACAAGGGTGTACCCAAATAAATATATTTAAAAATAACCAAAACCCAAAATCCAAATAATAGTTTGTGTAAAATATGGGTCGCTGATAAGGGTGTTCCTTAAAAATGTTTTCTTCGTGCTTTTTTTTTAAATATTTTGTGCTGTAAATCGGGCCAATTATTTGGAGTCTGATGTGTTTTGATAAACCCTCTATTTCTGCGTCTCAGAAATGCTTCCCCTCTTAGAAAGTCCCCAAAAAATGGTTAGCTTTTACGAGATATGGCACCTATACCTATTTTGGAGATATTTTTATCTATTTTCGAGATATGGCACTTTTTCTATTTTTTCGAAGAATTTTCGACAATTTTTCGAGGATTTTTCGATATCTTTCGATTTTATGTTGTTCCATATCTCGAAGGGGAAGCAAAATATGTAAAATCTAACCAATTTTTGGGGGTTCCTATTTGAGGAAACATTTTTGAGGCACACAAACAGGGGGTTTTTTAACCCCCCTATTCGACATATTTTTAGGGAGGAACCGAGACACGTGTATGACTTACAATTTGACTTTCAGTGGACAGGTTAACACGTGTTTCAACGTCCCCTCTAAAAATGTGGAAAATGGGGGAGTGATAGATCCCCCTATTTGTGTGTCTCAAAAATGCTTCCTCCTTTAGTAACCCCCAAAAAATGGTTAGATTTTACCTATTTTGATTTCCTTTCAAGATATGGAACTTTATAATCTTAGAACATCATCTTCATAATATCAGCATCCAAATAATTGATCCGACTTAGATTGCAAAAAAGGGCAAAATCTGTCAAAATCACAAAAAAGTATTGTTACGGTCTACCCTAGTGTCTTAGCAACTTTTTATATTCTGACATCAGAATTGCAATCAGCTTTCCCAAATAGAACTATTTCAACTATTTGGATAAAAATTTCAAGCCCGAAAATTTCAAGCGCTTCAAGTTTTTGTGCGCAGCAGAGCAGTAAAGCTTGCGATTGATTAGTTTGATACGAAGCTTGCTTTGCTTGGTTTTTTCAAGTTCAAACCAAGTGAATTTTCATGTACTTGAAAAAGCTTGAAATATCTTGATTTTTCAAGTACTTCATGCAGGTCTCTGCTCTACACCTTAAAAATATTATATAAAGCGTTTGTTAGGTCGTGGTTAGAATATGCTTCCTTTATCTGGAGTCCAAGTTTTACGCTAATATCAGAGTGGAAAAAATTCGAAAAATATTCTCAGGGTTTGCTTTGCATTCCTTAAATTTTAACAGGCATCTACCACCCTATAACTCACGATTATTGCTTTAAGGTCTCAAATCACTTGAGTCAAGGCGTAAGATTGCCTCGCTTGTATTAATATATGATATAGTTTCCGGAAATGTTGGCTGCCAATCGCTCTTAGAACGAATTATGTTTAATGTTCCATCCAGGTAACTCAGATTTTAAAATTTATTTTTTATAAAACATGTTAAGGTAAATTTTTCTCTTTATGAGCCTATGACAAGGGCATTGTTACATTTTAATGAGCTGCCCTCTAATCTTGATATCGATTTCTTTGTATTAAAAAGTATTTTTAAAATTCCAATTAATACTACGTTCACACTGAGAGCTAAATGCGCATTTAACGGAATGCGCATTAGCAATTAAGAATGCGTGGCCGTATGCTCCTCATAGGAGTAAAAGAGACAAATATATACATTCGATTTTATTAATGCGCATTTAACTCTCAGTGTGAACGTAGTATAATACTATATTTTTTATTTAGTTATAAGAGTTAATAAACGTATACGTTACACCATATAAGTTAACTTCTTGAAATTATTTTTATAATCACTAGTCTGTAAGGATTGAAATGAAATGAAATGAAATTAAATCTCTTTGATATTTGGCAAAATCGGATGAAAACCACGCCTACCTCTCATACAAAGTGACATCATCAAGAAAGGAAAACTTTCATAAATATATAAAATTGAATGTCATCGTGTCTGTCGTGGCTAAAGACTTATACTTCAATACAGCCGAGGAGGGAGGGGGCGGGGGTATTTTAGCTTCAGTACCCTGCCAAAGCTCCATTCCTAACTTGTTTATTTTTTTTTAAAAGACCCCTTAAAGCATTAAACTTACATAATACAATTTATTAACATTATTTTGTTTATGTATTTTATAGGGGTGATATTAAAATACAATAAATTTTTTACTTTATAGACTATTAATTTATGATTTAATGATCCGTAAATAACGATTAAAAATGTAAATTACCTTAGGGATAGCAGCGTAATTTTTTTGGAGAGTTTTTATCGATAAAAAAGTTTGCTACCTCGATGTTGAAATAATTTTAGGGGAATTCGATTAAATGATTAGTCTGTCCGACTTTCAGGATCTTACTTGACTTGACCCTCACTCTGATTTAAGATCGGAGTAAGCCAGGTTGGCTTCTATTCTTAATCTATTAAGAAGGTAGAATGTGTGGCTCATACGCCAGAGAACCCAGGTTCGAATCCCCATGTGACACAAAAAGTTTTTCAATTGAATTAATTTTTCTGTTCGGCCGACACCTCTCTACAGACAATGACAAACCTCAGAGAGATTTCTCATTGCCATGAAAAGCTGCTTTTGTAGGTATTGCTTTCAATTATAAGAATCGCCTTTATTGCCGTTTGTGATTTGATTAAATTTTGGCTTGAGAATTATAAAATGTACCTAAGAGAATAATTAAATATGTCTATGATAAGGTGGAATCAGTTGTGAAATAAGATATTTTAGTAAAAAGTAAAAATTCTTCTATCGTTGCTATTATTACCGACATTCCGTTGAAAAGCGTTTCGTTATGCTACGATGACATAATACTTTGTTTTAATCGTCTTTTATAATCAGCGCATTAGCAGTCCCTTTGTTTAAATACTCACTTTTCGCTAACTGTTGCGAGCTTTTACTCTCACGCTTTACTTCTCAGTTTATTAGGCAGAATATGATTTGCCAACTCTATTATGTGTTGTATATTTGGATATTTTTTACACCACAAATTAAATTATATCCATTTAAATTTTTCGTAAATTTGTATTTTCAAGCTTGGCACAAGTTGAAAATTTTCGTTGTAAATATAAATGTTAATCGTGTTATAATAGCTACAACATTATTTTTTATAATTTGTTGGCAACCCTTATCAACAAAGCATGAAATGTGTCAACTTGGGAGGCTTTTTTGCTTAAGTATACTTTTGCTAACTTTTCTCTGAAATTTATACTTGCTTTCGCATAAATTGCTTCTGCCTTTAGAAAGAAAATATAACGAATGAATTTTCTTTGGTTTTTGTATATTTCTGTGAGTTACATTTGCAATGTTTGTTCTTTTCATCATCTAATTTCTAGTTCGATCACATTTTTAATAGATTTCTCAAATTTACTAGGTAGGTTTAAGCACTTTTATACTTTTAAAGAAGCACACAGAATTGAACTCTTATTATTCAAATATTTTCGGTTATAATAATGTTTTTTTTCAACTTTTAAAGTGTTCAAATTACACACTTAAAAAAAAGAAGTTAGTAATAAAAGAAATTAGGACACTAATAAGACGGAACATTTCTCAATTATTAACTTAACAGTATTTATTAAGAATACCACCCTGATTGTGGTAATGCCTGCTTTCTTGCTGGGTCTCAATTGCATAATCATAAAACTATGCATCGTCATTATTGACAACACGACGTATCAATTGATGCATTGCTTCCAACAGACAGTAAATTTTTAATAAACTAAGCAACAAAAAAAAAAAAAAAAAGAACTGTTGTCAGTATAGTTAAGTTTGATGTTTTGCAGGTTGGTGTGAGGAGTGAGAATAATGGCAGTGGAGTTGAAAGGAATAAAATATGCAAATCTAAATATTCTAGTAACGGCTTGACAGAACTTCTCATGTCATGATAAATGCTTAGCAATAAAGAAAACGCTTAAAAAAATTGATTCAATAAGAATCAAAATATTAAAGAAGTTAGAAAATTTAATGTGTTAAACTTGAAAAACATGTATTTTTTTCATATTAATAACATTATTCAGTGAATTGTTGCTGAATCAGGCTTCATTTTGCAGCAACGGTAACTAAGCCGAAATGAAATGTTGTTCATACGCCCCCATAAGATGTTTAATTTAATATGCGCTCCAGAACAATTTTAACTCGTGTACTTGTCCCACTTACAGCAAGCATGTCGTTTAACAGTAATTAACACACAACATTCTACACATTACATGTAGCACAGGTGCAAAATGCTCCCAGCAACCGATGTCAAGCAATTAATATTGAAATTACAATTTAAGCACTTAATGTGTGTGCATGCAATAAACTCTATTAAAATTTTTAGGATTTATTTAAGGTAGTATTACAGTTTGTCAAGGAAAAAACATCAAATTTTTTTGTTTATGTTTTTGTGTTCTAAAATACCTTACTAATAAAATGTCAAAACTTCAGATTGTAGAAGTAAAATAGTTATAAATATGAAGCTATGTATAACGCGAAGCTTGTAAAAAAAAAATATTTCAAACATGTTTTTTTCAAATGTTTTTCTATGAAAGCGGTTAAATGAAATTATATTCAAAATAACAACAAGTTCATTCTAATTATGCTAAGTGAAACCTTCAATTTCATGGCAAAAAAAATTGAATTTCTATTTACTACATCAGATATTAACTTTGTCACTCCGTGTGTAATGCCCATAGGGAGGCATGTGACTAGCAGTTTTTTGTAGAAACAGGCATTTTGTTAAAAAAATATATGCTAAGTATTCCACTTACAATTTTTATATTCCACAAAAATATTCCACTTTCGCTTTAAAAAATACATATAAACAAAATAGATATAAAAGAAACGAAAAAACAAGCTTAAAAACATTTATTTGTTGATTATTATTATCACACTTTAGAATTTAGAGCAATCAGAATTTATAAAACATAAGTTAAGACTAATAAAATCCTAATATATAAAAGGCAAGCACATGGTTCCGCGCCCAATATCGCTCAAACTGTTATTATTTTTCCGAGCAGCCTGAAAGTATGCGCAGAAATTTTGTTTTGATACTTATCAGTGACATGCTTGCCTTTTATGTATGTGCATACTTTTAGGCTGAGCCTTTGTAAGAACAGTTGTAAAAGCACTGTAATAATGGCAAAAAATAATTATAGGTTAGCGTTAATGCTTCCAACCCATCGTAGGATGGGCTTTTATACTACTTATATTAATAAGAAGTAAACAATAATACGTCTATCAGTTCATTTGTACTTTACAAATCTTTTCAAGAATTATATTCTCTTAAATATAGTTACATACCTTTTTTGTCACAGAGAAAACTTAATTTTTAAAACACAAACAAATAAGTATATTAAATACCTATTTACCTTAAATCTATAAAGCCGTAACAACATTTTTAATTTTTTATAGGAGAAGCCAAAACCATTTAAAAATTGGACATACTTATTTTTGATTTTGCAGCTATTCTTTGGACAAATATCCAAAAAAAGAGCTATTTTATAAACGAAATTAAGAAGAGAGAATGACTTTTAAATCTAATATATATGCTATTTCAAATTGTTTTTGGCTTTTCCTATAAAAAACTAAAAATGTTATGGCTTTTTGGATTAAAATTAACGATATACAATGTACAAAATTAAAATTAAGGCACATGTTAGAGATCAATACTTTCGTAGTTTTAAATTCAGTTAGTTGGTAGGAATTGCTTTGAATACTTTTCTTTTGAATATGTGGAAATGTTCAAACACGAAAAATCAAACTCTTAATTTTACGTTTTGCACGGTGGTTTGGAGAAGAAAAAATATGAAATGTCGATAACAAAAAAATAAACATTCAGTAATCAAATAATTATATTTTATGGCAATCTTTGTGAATTCTGGACAATATAGGAATATGAAACATGTTCCACTTTTTATGCTGCATATTTTTTAAAAATATTCCACTCTGGTCACACTGGACCTGAGTCGATTACGTTATGTTTTTCGTCACGATTATAACCTTAGTTTGCCGATAAATAAGCTTGTGCATAAAAAAATTAATTTAAGTTCGAAATGAGTTGAGTCGTATGAAGACCACGTCTACCTCCCATACAAAGTGACTTTATTTATTTTGTAAAGTTTCTTAATAATCCACAAGAAGTTATAAAATCACTTAAAATTTTACACATAAACTTTAATTTCTAATACAAACAAACACAAGTGATACAAAGTGACTTTATTTAAACGGTAAAGCTCTGAAAAGTTCACAAAAATGAGTACAAAATGACATCATCCAAACTGTAAAACTCTCCCTTAAAATTAAAAAAAAAAATAAATTTACTGACTTGAATATAGCATACAAGCAGTGATTTATTGTCGCCAAATCGAGTGAAAACCACGCCTACCTGCTATACAAAGTGGCGTCATCAAAATGGCAAAATCTTCTAAAATTCCACAAAAGTGAATTTAGCATATAAGCTCTGAATACTAATTTGATTTTTGGCTATAAAATTTGACAAAATCGAATGCCAACTTCAATGTATATACTTAAAATTCCAAAAATGAATTTAATGACTTTAAATTTAACATATAAGACTTGATTTTTGATATAAACTCTGATTATAAAATTTGACAAAAATCGTATGTAAACCATGTCTATCACTCATACACTCAGAGAAAAAAAAATCGTAAAGCCAAAGAAAATGCACTTTGCCACAAAGACTTTTATTGGTTGTGCCCAAAGACAAAACATCGTTACGGCAAAGACACAAAGATTGTTAGATACCCAAGAACAATATACTTTGAATCAAAAACTTGAATTCTTGTGGCAAAGACATACGTCTTTAAAAAAGCATTGAAAAGTCGTGAAAGTAAAGAAAATGTACTTTGACACAAAGACTTTTATTCGTTACGGCAAAGTCGCAGAATGTTAGATCCTTGATTTTAAGTATATGACTTCATGAAATTAATGGCTTTCTCGGCTTCTTTTTGCTGCTTGCGTTTATTATGACAAGAAAATTAAATTAAATTAAATATCAAATTATAAAATCATACCTTCGCGTGCCGTGCGGATTTGAACCCACACCCACCGATACCACCGATTGAGAAGTCACTACACTACGCAGCGAGCCAAACTCCTTTGTCACGAAGAGTGATTGATTCAATATTAATTACAACTGAAACTATGCTGCAGCGTAACACAATATTGTTGTATAGCTATCAACAGAATACTGTGACAACTGCATCTGTTAATACAGCATCTGTTAACATAGCTGCGCGTTATGTCAGAAAACAGAAGCAAAGCTGTTTGGATCAGTGGTTAGAGCGATGGATTGGCACCAAAAATTCCAAGTTCAATTCCGTACGGCTGGCAAAGAATTTTTTATTCTTTCCTTTTTGTTGATGAAATGTAATAAAATTTACTGGTGTGCATAATGACGGGTGTTTTCTGTTTATTAGATTGTTATTATTTTTCTTTTTAAATCGTTGCCATTTTTTTTCACTTCGACCTAGTTTTCAACTGTTTTAGAATGGTAAATCACATGCCTCCAAGATGTTTTTTGTTTTTTTTTCAGATCGAATATTTTTGGGTGGATGCAGCTTATTCCTCCATTGACTAATATTTTTTAAACTTTATTTTTGTGACCTCTGGGAGTTTTACCCACCCAGCAAAAAAAAAAAAATTGTTGTTCTTGAAAAATTGCCAATAATATTAAAACCTTTATTTTCTCAAATAAAAATAAAAGCTAGAAAAAAAAAATGAAATTGTTAAAAACTGTAATACTCCCTTAAAAGTCATACAAGCTGCAATAAACATGATTATAATATTGTGTCGTTTTTGTGGCTGCTGTTGTTGGCTTTCTCGTTGTACTAATGCAGTAGACAATAATTTTAGAAAATAAAAGATTATTTACGTCATACAATGTCGGCGCATGTCGAGGATAATGACCATATTATGTATTACAACTCAACTAAGTTGACTAGATTTAACTAAAGTTTTTTCGTATAACGTATTACATAAATTTCAGTTAAACCATGTAGTTTGCCTTAATCTTTTAAGAGTTTTCAAATTTCATGTAGTTTTCAACTTAAATGCATGTTATACGTTAAATGAAAGAGTTTTGTTGAATGTAGTCAACTTAGTTGAGTTGTAATACATAATAGGGGCCTAATTGTGAAAAATAAAATCAAATGAAATGTCGTCATAAAAGTATGATTAGAGAAATTAATATTGTATTAAAGTAAAAGCAATAATACTTTTATATATGTGCAAAGTTAAAAATTAATAGCTGTGTGTGTGTTTTCCCAGTGAACCAAAACTACCGTTTTTGAATTCATTTATGAACCTTTTCGGGTAGAAACGTTCATTTTCGGCACTCATAAAAGAACCCTTTTTATATCATTCGTCGGACTAAAATGCCTCTCAAAAACGAACCTTATTTTGTTCGCAAATGAGTTAAAAAAAGAACCATAAGTTATCCTATTTTTTGTTCGGAAATTAGTTAAAAAAAACCATAAAAGTTCTTTTGTGGCACTCGGAAAGTAACCCTTTTTGAATCAATCGCCGGACGAAAAGGCCTCTCAGAAACAAACTGTTTTTTCTTCGGAAATGAGTTCAAAAATGAACCACATAAAAGTTCTTTTGTAAAAAACCGAAACGAAATTGAACCCTTTTTGTATCAATCTTTGGACTGAATTGCCTCTCAAAAACAAACCAATAATGAGTTAAAAAAAATAACCTTTTTGAATTATAAATTTTATTATTGCATAATACTATTTATATTTACATATCGATATTTTGTTAAAGAAGAAATGATTATTACTTAAATTAGAGATCATATTAATCATTGGGTTAATAGGATTAATATACCTGGGCTGGAATTCACGCATTGTGTTGTTCATGATATTGATGTTTCAAAGGGGAAAAGGCGTGATTGTTTTCCAATTTGACAAACTTCCAAATTATATATGAAATATCAAAATAGTTAAGTTATTAATTGGGGAATTTATTTGATTACATTTTTGCATGGAATGTTTTCTTGGTTTTCATTCTATTTGGGCTTGATTTTAATTTTTGATAGATATGTGGGAATGTTGAAAATGAATTAAATGTTGAATGCATACGTGTAGCAGTACACCCATCTCATGTACTACTGATACAAAAGTTCATATGACGTTTGTACGAAGGTTAACATTTTCATTTTAAGTTCCTTTATTTACCTGATTTAAGAATATAAAAAGAAACATTTATAATTCATTTGTGAACTCATTTATGAACAAAAAATGGTTCATTTACAAGGAAGTCTTACCTACTGAAATGATACAAAAATGATTAATTTTCGACTCAAAATAAGTTTTTAATGAATTTCGCAAAATATGCACAATTTTAGTTTATGGGAAAAGCTTTCACGAATTTAATCTTTTATAACAGCACTTTTAAGCGACAAAATAAAAAGGAAAAAAAAAAAAATTATAACCAAAAACGTTCGCAAAACTCTCACCTTACTCAAAGCCTTCACTTATGGTTCAGTGGATTTTTTTTAAAGAAAAGAAAAATATAACTTTTTTTTTTTTGAAAAAATTTTAGTAGCAATATGAACTAATATAGTAAAAAAGGTAGGTTCTGTAGATTTTATGTTTCCAATATATTTTCAATAAACATGGCATCTCGCACTGGATAAAATATGAAACTCGTTTTTGACTGCAGCTAGAAAATTGCAGAAATCTGGGAATCACAACATACAATTTTAAAGCGATTAATTTTAAACTAAAATGGATAAATGTGGCTTTCTAGTGATTGTTGTCATTTTAAAAGACTTCCATTTATTTTTTTTTTCTCAAAGCTTAAGCAATTTCAGCTCAAGAATGCATTAACTACGAAAAACGTCGTATATGTATGTTATTTGTGAGCATAAGCAATTAACAAGGTGGTAGTGACATCTGGTTATATTCACACAAATGGTTGTCATTTGCATGTATATTTAAGGGAGTATTCCTGATTGGAAGGCTGTTTTTGGGCTCTTTTTGAAAAACTTCTCACTTGAAAACGCAAAGATTTATTTAAATTCTGTTTTTTTATTGTATTAAAAATTTTATTAAATTATATAAAATTTTTTTTTTCTTTGCACGAGGGCTGTTCAAAAAGTTGTCGGCCTTCAAAGTTGGGCGTCGAAAAAAAAGGTATACGGCTTGCTTCTCGGATAACTCGACTTTGACTTCCCGCGTTAGATTCAATACAGATGTAATTCTGATCTCTATCTCAATCATAATTTTGCGATTATGTTTTACAAAATGGCGGTCATTGAAAAATGAAAAACCGATTTTTTGTAGTTTAGTGTAAAAAAAAATAAATAGTAAAAGATTCTTTAAAATTGTGATTGAGGTAGGGACAGAAAAGTGACAATTCTGCGTCAATTGCACTGTATTTCATCAAAATCGGTGCAGAACTACGGGCGCAATCTGGGCTGCAAGCTCGAAAAACGTGGTTTCGAGATAAACGCGTTTAAGTTTGAAGTAATGTTTTTGCATAAAAAAATTGAAATGAAAAATTTGAGCATGCGGTTTTACAAATTTGACAATTCTTCAGCAGAACCGGAGAAAAGTTACTTCGAAGTTCAAAAACTTGATTTTAAAAAAACTCAGAGAAAATTTCAGGCAATAAAACATTTTTTTTTTGTGAAATACTTACATATATCAATCTGCAATGCCAGCCCCCTAAATAACTCCTTTCTCTTCTTCAAAAAAAGAGGACTCAGCGGCTCTTTGAGCTCTTCGGGCAGTTCTATCTTCTTTTGATGCGGCCAGAGCTTTGGCTTTGGACCTTTTCAAACGTTCTTCGTTCCGAGACATGTCGAAATCATATGTGACGTTGCCAATCGGAATGCCCATTAGATTCATTATTTGAAGTATTGGCAAAAAACCTTCGTTAAATATGACAGTTGCAATATAATTGTCAATCTCAATAGTGCGTGTCCTCATCTCTTTCGTGTTGGTTATGACGAAACTGGCGTTTCAAGGGACGACTTTTTCGATTGCTACCAGTGTTTCTTTTATTTTTATTTCTTTTACTTTTTCTATCCATTGTCTTTAGCACAAACAAAAATTTTTATTAAAACTGTATGCGCGCGCGCCCGGTTTATAACTCAATTCAAACTGAACTAAACGCTGCCCACATTCGAATACCTAAGCTCTAATTTATTTTTTAAATGCGTATACAAACAAGTTGTTACCTACTAAAAAACGCGTTGAACGAAATTCTGTGGTTGCTTCAAACCGTTGCATTCAAAAAGCAGCCAATTTAAGCAAATCGCAATTTGGTGAAAACATTGCTGGACAAAAAAGGCCATGTCTCCTAAAGTATTTCGAATTTCAAAAAACCCTTTTTAGGACGATATTATTAAATATCCAAGCTATAAAATCAAGCAAAAACATTTTTCGCCAACCAGGAATACTCCTTTAATGTATTAAAAGATAGAGAATGATGACCAGTGTTGTCACTTGAAGATTTTAGATTTTAGAGTGGTAGATTTGAAAAAAATTTGGAATATTTTTTTTTCTTACGAAAAAATTCGACTCAAGTCCTACAGCAAAAAAAAAAAAAAAAAAATCATAACGAGTATACCATAGAGTAATTTTTTCATATCTATATATTAATACGCAAACAAAAAAGTTTGTGCCACCTTTTTTCCTGTGTTAACTTCAACATATTCACATAAAACTAATATCGATGGAAAGGTATTTTCGAGTAGATCTAAGAACTAAGCAAATGTAAAAACCCTTTTTTCCTAATGGGATCAAGCTAACAACAATTAAACATCGTTGCTGTAGTAGCAATAGTAGGAGCAATAGTAGAATGAGAAAGAGTTGCAGTCACTTCAAAAGAGCTGTGCATCATTTTTGTTGTTGGTGCTTTCTCTTAACTTCTCTCTCAACAAAATAAATTTGCCACCGCGTCAGATACTAGTATCTAGTTAATTAATAATTAATAAGTTAATTAATTTTATTGCAAATTATTTCCATATAATGTTCTTAAAACAGTACTGCATCCACTCTCTATATATAAGGAAAAAATAATAATAATAATAATATTTCTAATATTGCAATTATTATGCAGACATTTTTATATAAAAATTTTTTATAAAAATTAAATCAAGTCTGAAATAAAACAGTGGTAGGTTTTGACATAACGCAAAGTGTGGGTGGTAAAAGTGGTTGAAACCAAATAAGTAAAAAAGTGGTAGATTTACCGCAATTGTGGTAATGTGACAACACTGATGATGGCTCTTGTAGCAAGTAGTTCAGCAGTTTTCTAAACAAAAACATTCTATTAATAGATTATTGCTTCAGTTATACTTAATATTAAATCAATAACTCTGCGTAACGTATATGTGTACATCGGTGAGTAGTGTATACAACTCTTAATTGGTGCTAACGAGATCGATCCTCACAGAGGATCAAGAAATTTTATTTTAATATTTAATATTAAATATTTAATTTTATTGTTGTAATAAACGGGAGGAATAAAAAAACCATAAATTTCTAAGAAAATATGATGTTGAAAAAGGTGTCGTTTTTAAGATTTCACTCAAGCAAATCATAGACCTACCCAATAAACCACAAAACGAACTCGGGTTAGTTTCGAATTAGTAACGAAACCGAGAACTCGGATCAAATATCTCTTATTTGATTCGAATTCGAGATGAATCCAAAAATTTTTACATTCTTACATCCAAATAGCGAATACATTTTAATATAAAATTGTACATTTCTAAGAAGATTTAAAATTAAAACCACTTTCTAATTGGGATACTTGAGAAGAATATGGCCCTTCCTTATAGTCACCAATTTTAATTTGGTCAATATTTTTTTTTTGAGTAATCCACATATGCTGTGCTTTACATGCCTATTATAAATTTGAGTACAAAATTGTATTTTTTCTCTGACTCACGCTTAATTTCATGTAAGACATTTTCATATTTAAATGTACTGAATTAATTTAATGATCCAATATTTCAAGCATCATCTGCTAAAGGTTGCAAGCATTGCATATTGTAGGTCGAAAATCTTCATAATATTCGATTTCGGTAAGTAATGAAATTTAAAAAAAAAATTTCTTTTCGAAAACTTAAATTTTGGTTTCGTAAGTGATCCGACTGGCGAACCCAGGTTCGAATCCTCCATCTGACACAAAAAAAATTTTGAATTAATTTTTCTGTTCGGCCGTCACCTCTCTGCAGACAATGGCAAACCTCAGAGAGTAAAAACTGCCATGAAAAGCTTCTTGAGAACATAAGCCGTTCGGAGTCGGCGTAAAACATGTAGGTCCAGTTCTCGATCATTTGTGTGCAAACATTTCACATCACACACAACACATTTGATCATAAGAAGCTCGGTCAAAGTCCTTTCAAGGGCTGAAATGGCCATTTCGTTGTTTTTTTTATTTAAGTGATCCGATTATATTAAAAATATCCTTTCGCAAATGAAGTGTGCATTTCTCCCGCTCTCGGATTCAATAGCAAAACGAGAACGAACTTCGTTTTCAAAATACGAGATCTCGGTTTCACCTCGAATTCGATACGAATACGTTTGGTTTATTGGGTAGGCGTAAAGAGTTTCACTTCAAAAAAATAAGAATATATTTCGATAGATAAAATAAACAATTTCAATAATTTTCAATAAAATTTCGTAAAAATCAGATTACGAATTAAATTTGGCAGGCATTAATGTAAATTTTCTGAATCATGCTACAACACAAAAACTTTGCATTCTTTCAGAGCTCTAAATAATGGACATAATCACCCATTGTCTATGGAGTGTAACAGAACTTGGCTTAAAATTATTAGAACTAATAATGGTTATTAGATTGACCATTAGTATTTTCCCCAATGTCACATTGTGTTCAAATCACTAGCCAATTTGATCTCCTCCCAAAAATTCTATTCTCCACTAAAAGCCAATAACACTAACAACTAACAAAAATATCCACTAACAATGTCTGAGTCATTTGTTTGGCCTTTCAACCCGCTAGCAAAATATTTGCAAAATAATTTCATAAATTATAACTTGTGTGAATTAATAAATTCTATATGTTATTATGACCAGCTTACAAATTTATTACCACGCTGTGTTTTTTTGTGGCCAGCTTCGAAGGGATGCTTTATTGACTAGGCACAATAAAATACAAGTCAGGCTGAAAGGCTGGCAGGCAGAGAGAAGTTTATACTCCTCTGGGGAAAGGCCTAGGATAAATAAACATTTTAACTTTCTTGGCATTGGTGTGAAAATGAGCACCCACACAAAATTCCTTTTGTGACCATTTCCACATTTATCTCAAATATAAGTCAAATAATGAGATAAATTATTGAAGCATTTGCTGCAGCGAAATAAAAACAAGAAAACCCATAAAACATATCCATGCCCTGTCAAAGACTTAAAGATTTCCGTTATGATATATTGTTGAAATTTTTTTTGGACGTTTTTTTTTTTTTTTTGTCAGCCTGATACAGTTACGTGACATTTCCGTTAATATTGATTATGTTTTAAATGCTTATCTTGTAATTATTTTTGGTGTTGTTTCTTTTTACATAGTGTCTCATTTTAAAGATAAATCTTATTTAATCGTATCTGTTGTGTAAATATTTCTTATAATGACAACCTGCCATTCAAACTTTTATTATGTTGTTACTTTGAAATATTGTTGAAAATGAATTCCTAAGTATTTGAATTATACGTAGATAGTCACTTAATGCAAAACACACATTTTATATTAGAGACTTTTTGGCACATGGAAATCATAGTCATAGAGCTGACAGAGAAGAGCAAAAAGGTAAAAAAATGCTTCTTAAATTATTCATAATACTATCTGATTGGGTCCCTGGTCGTTTTTTTTTTTTTTGCATTTTGAGCCAAAGTGATACAAAATTATGTTATTTCTCTCAATTGCTGGATACCTGTTTTCCATGCAATATTTCTGCTATCAATATTAAACCTACGGGTTTTAATATGACACCTGTCAAAACAGTTCATTACTGAAAATTGATAAATTATAATTTAGAATACAAGCACAATTTTTCCATTTTGACGTTGAGAAAAACTGGCTATATTTAGAATTTTCACTCTCGTGGCTGGGGGCAACATGTGTATCTAATTTGGTTAAATTAGTATTCAATATAAGTTCACGTTGATGTGTTTTTTTTTTTCATTTAACATTATGAATATTAAATCATGGGATCAGTGAAACGAAATCAAAACTAGAGAATCCTAAGCAGTGCGTGTTATTAAGTGATGACAAGAAACAAAAATAGACAGTGGTGGGACTGCCAACCAAAGTGAAAACTTAAAGCTATGAAAAACTAAGGGGGTCTCTTTCATATGAAAAAGTTTTTTTGTCGATTTTATTTTATTTTTTTTTTTATAAAACTTTTACTATATAGATGAAGAATACGTGTATGCAATTTTAGATTGATATCTTTAATAATATATACTACTAGAAAAAATTACATGTTTACAGACTTAAAATACGATTTTCTAAAAACAGCACTTTTTTGACAAAGATTATGGAAAAGCTATAAGTCCGATTGAGCTGAAACGTTTTGTATTATATTTAATTGGTTTGTAGTTATATTTCAGAAGAAAAAACAAAATTAATTTTTGAAAGTTTCTAAATTGCAAAAACTAAGATGAATTGAACAAAGTAAAAAGTGTAGAAGTACAGTAGTTTAGATTACAGTAGATAAACATATTTCAACACTCCTCCTCTTTGTTGAATTCATTTAAATTACATAATTTCTTAAAATTATTAAGTTTAACTTTCGGTAAAGGTTTCGTTAATATGTCAGCAACCATTTGATCCGTTGGGCAGTAGGAAACTTGAACGAACTTGTTTGAAATATAGTTCTTGATGAAGTTGTATTTAACATCAATATGCTTTGATCTAGCATTGAAACGTTCATTGTTGAGCATTTTTATACAGCTTTAATTATCCTCAAGAATGTTGATTGGAGTTTTGACATTGTATTGAAAATCTTGCCACTTAATGTCCTTACAAGCTTCTGTTAATGCGATATACTCGGCTTCTGTAGATTACAATGATACGCAATCTTGTTTTCTACAGGACCATCTGATTATTCCAACATTAAGGTAAATGACGTATCCGCTATTCGGTTTCCTATCTTCGTTGTTTTCTCCTCAATCAGCATCGGCATATCCAAAAAGATTTTTGTTTTTTATACTTGTTCTACTAAGTTTTAACGATGTATTTGCTGTTCGTTTTAGATATTTTATAACTCTCTTTACTTCTGTCCAATCGCCTTTGTTTGGTTTGCATGTCTTTTGAGCCAGTATAGCAACACTTGCTGCAATATCAGGTCTAGTGTTAACTGACAAGTATAAAAGACTTCCGATAGCTTTTTGATATAATTAATTATCTAAAAGTAATTCACTGCTTGAAAATATTGAATAAGAAACACTGAGAGGTATTTGAGAATGTTTCGATTCTGTAAGTCCAAAGTCATTTACTATTTTATTGATGTAATTCTTTTGATTCATTAAATAATTTCCATGTTTATCTCTATCAATTTCCATACCAAGTTAATGTATAACTTGTCCCAAATTCTTCATAGTGAATTTTGTACTAAGGACCTTAGAAACTGTATCTATAAATGTTAAGTTTTTGCTTGTGATAAGTATTTCATCAACATATACAGGAAGGTAGAATATGTCATCTCCTGCTCTCTTTGTATATAGGCAAGGATCAGCTTTGTTTTGAAAAAACTTCAACTCAATCAAAGCATTATGTATGCATTGATTCTAAGCCCGTGCAGCTTGCTTTAGACCATAAAAACTCTTACGTAATAAACATACTTTGTCTGCATTTTCTTCAGACTGAAAACCAGGTGGTTGCTTCATGTAGATAATTTCCCCGAGCGTATACTGCGTCATAGTCGCAGTTATAAAAAGTTATAAGCAAAAAACATTTTTTTTTTTTTCAAATCAAAACGCGAATCAAAAACGCTTCGTGGAATTTTCTCTGATTGGAAAAAAAAGTATACAGAAATCGTTTTTATGAGTTTCTCTAACTTTTGAGACGGTGAACGGCTGAATTTTTTTATTTCTCCATACAAAAACGAACCGGTCTATTAGACATAGTCAAAGCTAATGTTATATTCAAATATTCAATAAGTGATAGATTTTTATCATCTGCAAAATTAATATTGAAGTCTCCACTTAGTATCATAGGTACTTCTTCACATTTTTCGGTAAATCTTGTTTTTAAGCATTTTAGAACCTTCTTGAAAAATTTTACGAATTAAAAAAGTCTCTCCCGAATTGATTCCTAAGGGTCCTATTATTTTTAACCATATATTTTAAGCATATCTTATGAATACACTTAATCCCTATTTGTCACACATCTGGAGGCCTCCATATAAAATGAGCACCAATTGTCGATTACAGATGATATATCTCCCGAACTTTTCCTAGATTGGTAAAATAATTGAGCTGACTCTATTTTTTTTTTGCCTTTCAACATTTCTTCTGAACACACCTACCCAATATCTGCCAACCTTCTTGGGACCCCATCCAAAAAACACAAAAACTGTCAATTAAAGTTCATATCTCTCCCGAATCGACCCCTAGAGGGGTCAAATATATGAACTGTTTCTAATATTTTTTGCCTTTTAGCAATTCTTTTGAACACACCTACTCGATATCTGCCATCTTTCTGGGAGTCCCCATATAAAAAACACAAAAACTGTCAATTAAAGTTCATTGCCTAATTCTTCAGCAAACGTTGAACGCACATTTTTTCAACTAATTTGAACAAAACAAAAATCAGAGACCTTGAGTATGGTCCAATGGAAGAGCTTTTTGGAACTCGGGACCGTAGATCCCGTTTTTCCGTTTTCTAAACTACACCCATCAGTAAACCATAACTGTGAGCCAGAATTAGCTGTGAAGCTCCACAGTTATCTGTTGGGTAGAATAACCCTACAGCGCTTTGAAAAGCTTAACTTTTCAGCATCCTATCTAGAATTTTTAGAACTGGGTCATCTTTAAAACTTTGAAGTATCTTTACGTGCCCCTTAAAATCCCCTAGCTTGCAATCACCATTGCATCCATTCTTAGTGCACTAAGACATGCCTCTTTCTTAATAGCAATCGCTAACGGAGGAAGTTTAGTTATTACACCGAGAGCTTCAGTTGGGGCACGTTTTCGTTGCCCCTATGGTTCCAATGCACGCTATCCTTTGCAGCTTTTTGAGCATGTTATTTGCTGTACGTAGCTGGACCTTGGGCCACCATGCTAATACCGCATACATGACTATAGGTCTAACAATGGTGGTATTCTCCAGATTACACGATTATCGAATATCCCCTTCAGTTGTTCAATTTTTGGACCAGTTGTGTGGTATGAGGCACCATCTTGTTGAAACCACATATTACTGATGTCAAGTCCATGCAATACTGTCCAAATATAGACTTCCAACAAGCCATGAACCGTAACATGGCGATCATTTCCATCGACGAAAAAATACGGTCCAATTACATCTCCGGCATAAAATCCATCATCTTTTGTGGATGCTATTTGTATTGAAACACATTTGGGTTTTTGGCTGTCCAATAATGTATATCTTGCTTATTGACCAAACCATAAAGCTGATGATAATTTTTCGATGAAATTAAGTATATTTTTAAGCTTTTGCAGAGCTCAATCGGAAAAGTTTCAGCGCTTCCAATGATCAAGAGGCTACAGTTTTTAAGTATTTTTGATCTTTTGAGGTTAAAGTCAAAGATCTTTATGTAAAATTCTCCACTACCAGATTCGCAATTTATGTAAACTGCGTGAAATCGACTGATTTAGCTCATATTGAACTGAATCACTTATGGCTGCGATATTTGCGGTACTTCAACCGGTGCGTTATCTCATTGGTGCAGGAACATTCAATTGTGACTATGTTGACTTGAATTAAACCACCATAGTACCAAACAGACTGCTGCCGAAAATTGAAGAAAAAGTTCTTCAGGTTGCGAATAACGACTCAGAATTTCGAGAGTAATTTTTAATGCTTTTCAAACGTTGCTCGTTCGTAAATTTCACCATGACATAATAAAAATGTAAGCATTGACTGACGTTTTCACATTGTCAGAACATAAAAAAAGTTTATGGGTACGTTTTTATGTTCCTATTGAAAAAACTTTTACAAAATTTATTGTCAGCAATGCATTAAATATTAAATTAAAAATTTGTGCTAAATAGTTATCAGGTAATAAAAAAAAAAAATTCTTGTATCAAAAATCACATTTATTCTCCGGCCACTTCGCCTTTATTTGGTTGACTTAATGTTAGCTTAAGCGATTTTTCCGCTTTTTGCACACGAACAAATGGCTTGGCAGGAAAAAATATTTGGCACAATTACTAAAGCAATCAATGAAACTTACGCACATTTGAACTTTAAGGCAAAAGCGGCAACAATAACTGAATGAAATGTGTTTGAGAAAAAATAAAAGGAAAAATAACAACAATTGCTATCATAAATCATGCGGTTTCTTTGTTGAACCGTGATAATTTTTTTGAACTACCCAGTTATTGCCTTTTGTTGCGTATTTTTATTTTTTAATTGGGTTACTTTGGAAGTAGAAACTGAAGCTAACGAAATTGCGTAGCTAGATGAATTTATTATTTCATTAAAAGAAGAAAAAAATAATATTTTTTTTTGCTAGGTAATCAGCTTTAGTTCATTAAATGGCAAAACTACAAAGTACATTTTGTGATTTTTGATTTTTAAGGGTTTCTGTGTTTTAATTGAAAAAAAAAATTTGATTTATTAGAAAAGCTTTTTGTCATCAATGTCACGATTGTGGCTAAGTGGTGAGTTTAATAGGCAAAGTTACTCTTACAGCTCTATTCTGCTTGTTAACTTGACAAGGAATTGTTAAGGAGCTCTTGTTAATATTCTTGTTTTGTAAAATGCTCATATTCTTAATAATCATTAACAATTTGAAAGCTTTAAAGAGCTTTTGAAAGTTGACCACGCATGGTGTGAAGTTTGAAACTCACTGCATTCAAACGCCAGCTGTTTTTTTGATGATATTTCATTGTTTACTAGCTTAAACCCGCCGCTTCGCCGGGTTTTCAAAAAGTTTTCATTCAAAAATTGATAGTGGGTAGGCTTGATTTTTCGCTACCAAAACGATTTTTTGTTGTTTAAGTAATACTACAAATTATTAACCTTAAGATTGTTATATCATCTGATAGGAAATCGAAAACCTAAATTTTGGATTTAATTTTTTTTACAACAAAAACAACTTTTATCCAATTTTTTGGCTTAAACTAAAAATTTTTGAACATTTTTTAAAAAAATTTTTAAAAATATTAATACTTTGGTTTAGTAAAAATTTCAACTTACGTTTGAAGGATATTTTAACAAACAACATTTTTCAAAAAAAATTATTGAAATCCATTGCAAACTGACTGAAATATTTGCCTTCAAAGCTGAAAGTGTGAATTTCAAGTAGTTTTTCTCTCATTCTCAGCTTATAATTAATAGTAAAAAGATCTGGTACTAAAATTTTTCACAGTTTTCAAACTACATACATGATTTTGGTATCAAATTGAAGGAAATTTAAAAGCGTTTATTGATTTTGTTCTCGTTTAACCGAAGTGCAATTTAATCCATTAGGGCCGAAAGAAAACCATAAAAAACAGACATTTTTAGACTTGAAGCAACATTTTGGTGAAAACTATGTATGCCATTGAGCAGAAATAAGTTATTATTGCATGCTAATTTTACTTTTTTTAAAAAACTGGCACTAAAACTTTTGAAATATTATGCAGTATTTAATGAAAATTCGAGACGCATATGTTTCCATATAGTAACATTGGTTGTTAATGGGTTAAAATAAAGTATTCTATTGCACTCTCTGCTGACCTATAAATATGTGTACAAAATTTTATAAAAATCTGAGTTGTCGTTTAAACGTGATGAGTGAACATAAAAAGTGGCTACAGATTTATTAATAGTATAGATATAGATTATATCAGCAAGCAAAATGGAAAATGCAAAGAAGTAATCTTCAGATTCGTTTGTATTTGAAACTCCAATTTAAATTTTTTTTTAATAGCCAAACAAAGTTCGAGTGAAACACGCATGGCAGCTGCTATTTTGTATACAATTTTTACCGGCACCGCATGCTCTCTTTATTATCAACACTTAAATAAAAATTCTTCGTTTTTGTACAGTTTTATTTGTTTTAATTCAATATAATATTATAAGTTATATTATTTCAATTATTTGCACAACAATTCTCTAGCTAAACACATAAATGACATACGTTGTTAAGATACTTTGTAGATGTAATTAACAAAATTGCAAAGAAAAGAGCTTTTATATTTTCACCAGAATACGGATCATTAACAACTTATTAATATTAACTATTTTGTTAATGTTGTGAGCTTTGTTAAGCTGGTGGAATAGGGCTGTTAGTTGTTTTTACAAACATTTTAGTAGACTAACATTTGCTAAATTTTGTAGCCTTTGAAGTTGTTTAAAACACTTTAATACGTAAGAGTACTATACAGTAGAAAAACAACGTCCAAATAAGCCCATCTTAGCTTTATCAAGCGCACTCGAAAAAACAGAAATGTATCTCGACACAATTCCTAGTTAAGTCACCATATTAAATAGGATCTGCCGACAATTCTTTGCCATGCGCAGCTTAAAAAAAACTTCTAAGCAAGTAGTGTTAAGATAAGATTAAAGTTTTTTTCTTGCTCAGAATTCATCTTTATGCTCCAAGTAATATAGTTGAATGTGCTAGGAAACAGATTGGATTAAATGATGTCATATACAAGTAGAGAAGAGAAAAAAGTAAAAATGTCAGTGAGTATATTTTTATGAAATGTCTTAATAAGAACAGAAAAAAACTATATGTTGCTCATGAAGTTTTCCATTCCAAGCGTATCTTGTTGTTGGTTCTTGAAAAAGCAGTCTTCGTTGGCTGCTTGTGGCCACCAGCGCTATTGCAACTTTAATGTTACACGGAAAAAAATTAATTATTAAAAAGTATAATTGTAAGAATTCAAGTAAAAATTACTGTTAGTTCCAATAGTTCAATAGTTTTACTGAATTCTCAGGAAAAAAATGGGATCACAGCAGACCTGTAGCCAAGGGGGGGTTTTTGTGGTTCAAGCAAAGCTCCCCCATAGGGTAAAAAATGTAAAAACAAATGCGCAAGAGCGCTTTTTGGTTACAATTAGTTACAAATTCGCGTCAGCACTGTTAACATCAACAATGTTAACGTTAGCACTGTTAAGGCCAATACTGTTAATGCCTACATTTCCGATTCAGCTACTTGGCAAACAGCAAACAGTTTTTTTGTATGGGGTCCCCAGGATGGCTGCTAATAAGGGGTAGATGTGATTAGAAAAATTATTGAAGAAAAACAGCAAAAAGTTTCGATAGCATCGTAAGTGTGAACGTAGAATTTTTGTTTGATATATTTGTTGATGATTTTGTTTTTCTTGTTCATTATTATGATGGTTGAAAATAAACATAATTTAATCTTTTGCTTAAAAAATTGAAATAAATATTTTGGAATAATATGAGTTTATTATTTTTATATTATTTTATATAATAAATATATAAATTTATATATTTTAAATTTAGTTGAAAATTTAAATTTTAGCAAACAAAATATATTTTTAATATGTAATATATATAAAAATAGTTCAATAAATAATTCGAATTTATTATGATATTTTAAAAATAAATGAAGTTTTTAATAGCATAACTGCCATGCCAGCCTCCAGTCTCCGTATATGTAAACCTACATAGTAGTAATTTAATATTCTATATTTTTATGTATTATTTATTCATAATTACTGTTCTATGAAATTATTTTCCAGATAAATGTTAATGTTTCATCCGAAAACGTGACACCGTGAAACCGTTAAAATTAACAAAAAAAGTTTTTCTAACAAAAACTGCATTAACATGTACTTGATCTTGAAACTCGAATTTATCGAGAATGGGCCGTAGGATTAAGAATCGGTTAAAAAAAAAAAAACGAAATGGCCATTTCAGCCCTTGAAAAGACTTTGACCGAGCACACTTCATTCGCGAAAGGATATTTTTAATATAATCGGATCACTTAAAAAAAAAAAAACGAAATGGCCATTTCAGTTCTTGAAAGGACTTTGACCGAGCTTCTTATGATCAAATGTGTTGTGTGTGATTTGAAATGTTTGCACACAAATGATCGAGAACTGGACCTACATGTTTTACGCCGAATCCGAACGGCTTATCTCTCAAGAAGCTTTTTATGGCAGTTTTTACTCTCTGAGGTTTGCCATTGTCTGTAGAGAGCTGATAGCCGAACAGAAAAATTAATTTAATTGAAAAAATTTTCTGTGTCAGATGGAGGATTCGAACCTGGGTTCTCTGGCGTAAGAGTCACACACTTTACTCACTACGCCACGGCCGCCAAGAATCGGTTAACGCCATTAAATTGAGTTCCTCAAATTATGCTGAAATATAATGTCCCAAGCTTGTTTGACTTTTAGACATGCACGGTGACATTGATAAAAATTACATCTAGAAATAAACTAGAGAATATTTCATTTTGCACTTTTACACCAAGGTTTTTGTACTGATCTGATATCTAAACTTTCCTCGGTTAATAATATTAAGCATTAAAAAGATCTATTTGATTGGAAAATAAAAACAAAATAAATTTTTTAAGCCTGTTGACCTGCATTCGAAAACCACCACTACAAATTTGAGGTTCCTGCTACTTGAAAATTGTGGTTGGGCATTTTTTTTTGCTACCGTAACTAATTTGTTTCCACAGTGTGGCAGATAGGTGTTAAATGTGTTCAGAAGAAATGTTGATGGGTAAAAAATAGAACGACCGTTCAAATATTTAACCCAGTAACCCAGCAATGGTCTGTTTTTCCTTCAATGTTTTCTTCACGTAATAACAATGAACTTTTTAAAATTAAATTAGTTTCATTAAATTACATTTTTTTCCAATTTCTTAACTCTGTGGAAGTGCTCTTGACTGACATGTCAGGCTCTTGTAGAGGATATGGTTCGTATCTCGGCTTGGGTAAAGTTTTAATAATGCATTAATTTTTGAATTTTCAATTACAATAAAGTTACAAATTTTTTAATAAATCACTTTTTATCATAAAAAAGCTTTATTTTCATCTGAAAAAAATCATTATATAAAAAAAAATATTTAACAGCGTTAACCTTACTAACTTGCACATTTAGTAAATTTTAAATGTTAACACATTGTAAATATTACAGTTCGACCTTTATTTATGTTGTTTTTGATCAATTCTTACGGTTTAGTTTTTCCGTGTGTGTTTATGGAAACTTTCAGTTCATTTAAAGTAAGGAAAAAAGAGTAACAAAATCCAGTCAATGTTTATTCAAACGCATAATTTCGACCATTTCCGCTCATACCCAAGATATTTCCTAGAATTCTTAAGAAATTCCATTACTTCGCTATTTGCAGTTATTTCATTTTCTTTAACTTGCGAGTGGAAAATTTTTGTTCTTATGCAGTATTTCCAGACCTTCTTCTTAGCTACTCACTCCCTAGCAAATGGCGGTTTTTAAAATACTTTTGCAGCTTAACTTGATTTTATCACTCATGGTATTTGCTGCTCTCAAAGCAGTGACTTAGTGAAGCTCTGATGATAGCGCATCTTACTATTAAGCTGGAGAATGTTGCAAAATGGAAAAATAAGGAAAAACATTAACTCACATGTCCGCATGTCTGTAGTTGCGTAGCTAGGGGATGGATGATGGGGGGCCCGACACCCCGAGAGCAGAATATACACTTTTTTATTATTTGTATTGAATTTTGATCAATAAAATTACGTTTCAACGATTTTAAATTTATAAGTGAACACAAAGCATTATATGAGGGAAGTTAAATGAAATTCTTATTTTACTCTTTGCGAATTCATGAATGCTGTCATCATAATCAGAAGTTACTATTGAATTGATTGCAAGATTCGACAGTCTGTGCTGACTCATGATTCAGCTGATGTACAATTTTATCAATTTCAGTGTGCTAAAGGATGTTTTGCAGGATGCAACTTAAGCCGGTATAGAAAGATGTATTCGTAACGCTGTCGCCAGTGTCTTGTAGGTTTCCAGTCTAATTGAAGAAATGTACAATAAAAGTTGCCCATGCAGTAAATCTTTTTGTTCTTTCTATTTCAAAATAAAAATGTGATATCTTCAATGCCGATAAATTGTCGTAACTAGTATCTTGGTAGTAAGATCTCGATAGCTATATCTCAAATTGGTGTAAATTTTCAACATGTATGTATGTAAGCATTTGGGAATGCAATACAAGGTTAGCAAACAATTTCAGTCTATCCCTGAATTTAAATATTGGGAGAAAAATTATTAAAAATATTTCTAAGAATGCAACCCAATGTATTACATATACATTATGAAAAATGTATGCAAAAATGTTTTGTATTTTAAGGCTGAATAATATTTTCCGATACACTGACTCAAGAAATTTTTCTGTTTCGTACATTCATTGTAGGATTAAAAAACCACTTGTTCCTCAATTTGTTATTTTCCCAAAAGCAAACAACAAAACAAATTTTTTGTTATATTTGTAGCTTTGGATGCACCGTGGACCCAAAAAAATCTTTGTGTTTTTTTTTATATACAGGAGTTTTGAGTTTATTGAGTTTATTCTCCAGAAGGAAAATGTATCTTATTTTTCTTTGAAGAATTCTTAATTGAAAAAAACAATTTTTAAAAAAAAATATATCAAAAAATTTTTAAAAAATAAGCTTTTATTTAAAACCAAAACGTGAACTAAAAAGAAAAAATAAATTTCAGTGACATTTGTCATATATGTATATAGTCGGTATATTCTAGAATCAAAAGAACCTCTCTCTTGGTTACCCATCATAATAAAAGCGTACGTAAATAGGTAAGTTCTAGGGACGTATATAAATTTAGAAATTTTCAAAATGTAAAATATACAAATTTACTATACAATATCAGTGGAATTGAATCTTTTAGTAGGCTTATATGTATATAAACCGCGATCCATTATACAGGTGTATTGCACAATATCAGTGCCCTTAGCTTCTAAAATTTAAATGTATTTTACATTTTGATAAGTTCATTATGAACATATTTTATTTTGAAAGCCTTACATATTGCATTTTAATTTTTTACGCCATTAATCTCAACAGTACATATTAACATTATTTATTGCATTATGTACTTTATTATGATATAGCATTTTTATTGATTTGTGGGTGGGAATAGGAGGTGTGGCCAAATTTAAACCCTTATCTCCTACTAGATGTAAATGTGCTGCCAAATTTTCAGCTGAATCGGCCTAGTAGTTTTGGAGATATATCCTTTTTATTGATTTGTGGGCGGTAAAAGAGGGTGTGGCAACATTTTTTTTCTACCCATGCAATACTTGAAGGACATTTACTGCCAAAATTTTAGCTAAACAGCCCTGTAGTTTTGGAGATATATGAATTTGTGGGCGGAAAAAGGGGGTGTGGCAAAATTTTTTCTTAAATTTTAATTTTATACTTGAAGGAAATTTATTACCAAAATTCCATCTGAATCGGGCAAGTAGTTTTCGAGTTATAGCATTTTTATTGATTTGTGGGCGGTAAAATGGGGTGTGGCAACATTTTTTTTCTAGCTCATGCAATACTTGAAGGATATTTACTGCCAAAATTTTAGCTGAAACAGCCCGGAAGCCTTAGAGATATATGAATTTGTGGGCGGAAAAAGGGGGTGTGGTGAAATGTTTTTCTTAAACCCCATTTTCTACTTGAAGGAAATTTATTTCCAAAATTTCATCTGAATCGGCCTAGCAGTTTTCGAGATATAGCATTTTTATTGATTTGTGGGCGGTAAGAAGGAGTGTGGGAACATTTTTTTTAAAAATTATACATGTATGCTAAATTTTAGCTTAATCGGAGACCCACAAGCTGTCGTAAATTTTTTTGCAAGATTTGCGGGCATACATATATACATATATACATATATACATGTGTACATATATACATATATACATATATACATATATACATATATACATATATACATATATACATATATACATATATACATATATACATATATACATATATACATATATACATATATACATATATACATATATACATATATACATATATACATATATACATATATACATATATACATATATACATATATACATATACATAGATACATATATACATATAAACATATATACATATATATACATATATACATATATACATATATACATATATACATATATACATATACACATATATACATATATACATATATTTTTTTTTTATTTTTTTTTTTTTTTTTTTTTTTTTTATTTTATTCGCGAAGGGGGAACCTTCAAAAGGCGCCACCGTGCAGGTGGGAGTGTGCGATTCTTACGCACTAAACCTAACCTCCGCATTGAATCGTCGTCCCTGTATAAGCCCCGTGGGACCGCCGCAAAGCATGACTTCACGGAGCATGGGAACAGCACTAAGCTGGAAACTGATGGACTTGTGTCCGTATTCTAAAAGATTTGGTCATGGGCTTGTCTATAAACTCAACCTTATCTATTTCGCAAACGCTCAACTCTTCGCAGTTCGTCGATAATCAGTCGTGCTAGGGTGCTAACCACTGACCAGTTAGCTTCATTTCTCAGCATAAGGGTAACCAAGTTTTGATCAGTCACCGCTTCGCCGAGACTGACCGAAGCCTCAAGTCTGGCATTTTGGAACTTGGGGCACTCGAAGAGGACATGGGCCGCGTCTTCTGGTATTCTTCCCTCGCAATGGGTACAATAGGGATCTGCTACGTGCTTGTATTTGTGCAGATATGCCCTGAAGCAACCGTGCCCGCTTAAAATCTGCGTAATGTAGAAGTTCATGGAGCCGTGAGTTCTACCAAACCAAGCGGTAATGTTAGGGATGAGTCCATCGACCCTTAACTGAGCTATCCCAGCGATCCTGCCACTTTAGCAGGCTTCTCTCCCGTGCGAGTCTTTTGCGAACTGTTGGGTTTTCGCTATTGGCTTCGAACAGCGTTTCCTCTACTAGAAGGTCGATAGGTATCGAGCTTGCAAGGACTAATGCTGCATCCTCGGAAACTGTTCTGAAGGCACAGCATACCCTGAGTGCGCCAAGTCTATGCACTGATTCAACACCACGTCGGTATGACTTCGTTCTCATTGCTGTGGCCCACACCGTTGACCCATACATCACGATGGATCGTACTACATTAAGGAGTAGTATACTGCGCGCCTGTTTGGGGCCTCTCGTATTCGGCATCATTCTCGATAAAGACATGCATGCGTTGGATGCTTTTTTATGGGCATACTGGAGATGCTGCTTAAATGTTAATCGGGAGTCAATCATCACGCCAAGGTATTTAATGCATTCCTTTGATTGCACCAGCGTCCCATTAACATTGATGCTTGCAACTTCCATCTTTTTGCGGCTGCTTATGAGCACCGCTTCGGTTTTATGTTCGGCTAGACAAAGACCTACTGACATAAGCCAGTTATATATAATGCCGATCGCCACACTACTGAGTGCCTCGACTTCTTCAAGATGTTTTGCAGTGGCCACAACCGCTAGGTCGTCCGCAAAGCCGGATGTCGTCATACATAACGTTCCACAGCAGGGGCCCTAGGACTGACCCCTGTGGGACACCACCGGAGACGTTATACACCATTATCCCCTCGTCTGTTGCATAGCGTAGTATTCTACCATCGAAGTAGTTCGATAATATCTTAGAGAGGTAGCGTGGAATTTCAAATTTTGTGAGCGCTTTCATTATCGTATCCCAGTTTGCGGAATTAAAGGCATTTCGCACATCCAGCGTTGCCACCAGGCAATACTGCTTTGCCCCCTTCTTCCAGCTAGTGCCTTCGATAGCTTTACTTGCTATGCTTGTAACCAGTTTTATGGCATCGGACGTAGAGTGACTCTTTCGGAAACCAAACTGTTGGCTCGAGAGTCCTCCTCTGGATTGTATTGCTTCTTCGAGGCGGTTGTACAGCAATTTCTCGAAGATCTTGCCTATCGTGTCGAGCAAGCATATAGGTCGGTAGGCTGAGGGATCCTCCAGAGAGCCGCTACCTTTTGGTATTAGCACAAGCTTTTGCGTCTTCCATTGTGCGGGGAATATGCCCTCTGTGAGACAAGCGTTATACAGCTGTACGAAGGCTTGTGTTTGGGCTGCAATGGCCATTTTTAGCGCGCGGTTCGGGATTTTATCTGGCCCTGGGGCCTTCTCGCTATGAACAGCATTGGAGATTTTCATTACCTCTTCTGCGGTTACCATGGAAATGGCTTGCACGTCGCCATGATTAATGACGGGCTGCATCGGTGGTTGCTGAGGGAAGAGTACACTTACAATGCGGCTAAGTATGCGAGGGCACGTGGGTGGTGGTCGTCCGAATGACTTCATCTTTTTCATTACCAGTCTATAGCCGGTACCCCATGGGGTTACGTCCGCTTCGTCGCTTAACTGCAAGAAGCACTCGCGCTTCCTCGAACGAATCTTGTGTTTGAGCAGCTTCCTGCGCTCTCTATAGACCTCGCGCAGTTCTTCGAACGTGTCGGTCCCTCTGGCGCGGTAGTAACTTATTCTGGCTTGGTGGCATTGGCTGCGTGCTTCGGCGATTTCGGCGGTCCACCAGTACACAGGCTCGTGGTGGTGCTTACTTGGCCTTCGCAACATCATCGCTGCGTCGCAAGATCTTTTCAGCTGCTCTGTTGCTTGCCTAGCCATATTCTGTGCTGAGCCAGTGAGGTGTATGTCAGCCATCATTGCTGTGAGGATACCTTCATCAAGCGTTTCGACCTTGTATGATGGCTCGCTATGGGGGCCTCTGCTCCGCCGGTTGGTTTGCCTTTCCAACGTGTACACGATTGCTTGGTGATCGCTATGCGTGTAGACGTCGCTTACTTGCCACTGTACTTGCGTGCTCAGGTCACAACTGGCAAATGTCAGGTCAATTACTGAGCTGCCATTCGCGTTGGAGAATGTACACTGCGTTCCCGTGTTTAAAAGCACAACCTCTAACGAAGCAAAAGCCTCCAGAATAATGAGCCCTCTTTGATTCGTTCTCTGGCTTCCCCAGTCTACGGCCCACGCGTTGAAGTCACCAGCAATAACAACTGGACTGATTCCTCTAACATCGTCAACTATTGCGTCGACAGTAACAGCAAACTCTTCTATGGATAGACTTGGTGCAAGGTAGCAGCTTACAATATGTGTGCCCATAACTTCTACACGAACAAAACCGTTTGCACGTGTATGCTGCCTCATTAGGGAAGGATGTCTTCCGCAGGACCATATGGCGGCTCTTCCAGAAATGTCTGATGCCCAGACTCCTGGTGCTTTCGCGTTATAAGGCTCACTCAAGATAGCTACATCAGTGCTTAGATCTCGAACGGTTTGCGCTAAAAGATCTTGCGCTGCGCGACAGTTGCTGAGATTCAACTGTAAGAACCTCATCATTTCCTAGGTTTGCTAGCTCCTGAAAAGGACGAACATTTCCAGCTTCCGGCACGGTGATTTGTTTCCGAGCATTTCCTTTCTAAGCACAAGAAACAGCTTGCTTCTGCAGAACACTCTTTTGCTTTGTGGCCCTCTTTGCCGCATTTCATACAGCACTTACTTCGGTCTGTGCTGTTGCAAGTTTTCGCCGTGTGACCAAAGTCGAGACACTTAAAGCATCTGGTTGGCGTAACTTTTTCGCGGACTCTGCAAATGACCCAGCCAACTCTGAGCTTGCCAGTCTCTATCAGCTTCCTCGCCTGCAGTGCTGGAAGGCTTATGACCGCTGTTTGCGTGCCTGCATAGGCTTTACGGAGTGATTTCACTCTTGCCACCTTTAAGTCGCCGAGCTGCTTTTGGACTGCGCTGCAGACATCTTCCGGTGTTGTAACCTCGTCAAGATCCTTGATCTCGACCTGTGTTTCTTCCGTGAGAGTCCTGGTTTCGGCTTGGCCATTGAAAACCATATCAAATTCTTTCTTCAGCTCCTGGGTTGACTGGGTGGTTGCGCGCTTAAGCTGGATAAGTACTTCACCTTTTTCAGTGCGCCTTACTCTCGAAACGTTTTCGCCGAACTTTTCAAGCGATTTTTCCTGTTTCATCCGCATGATGATATCGCTATATGAAAGCTCACCTGCTTTTGCTACGACGATTGCATCAGGTCTAGCCAGCTTCTGAGGCGGTTTTTTGCGTTTTTTGGGCTTTCTAGAGACCTTTGTCCAAGGCTCAACCATTCGCTTTGCCGGAGTTTTTGGCAGAGGAGACGAATTAGCCACTTCGCTATAGGATGGCTTTAAAGCAGTCTCTTGGACAGCAAGCTGCTGCAGTCGAGTCTTTTTTGGCGGAGGTTTCCGCGAGTCACTGCTGCGTTCGCTTGCTCTTTTTGGAGTAGCCTTGGAGCCATGCGCAAAAATTGGGTCCGTCTGAGAGTCCTTATGGACTTGTGAAGCACTCGCGTTGACCTTTTTCTTGTTCGCGTTATCGGCGAACAGCTCAATTGAGAGGTCTTCACAGGCCAGATTTGCCAGTCTTATAAGCTTCTGGATCTCATTGTGGACGTTCGATTTGGTTTTGACGAACTCTGCCAGACCTTGTATCAGTGTCTTCACTTTGACCAGCTTTTTGATGACAGGGTCATCTACACTGACGCTTGCTGCTGCTTCAGGGGTTGCCTTGATGACAGGCTCTCTATGCTGCAGCTTTGATCCTTCGGGTGTGCCTTTAGTTGGCGATCGCTGAACCTTTGAGCTCATTTTAAATGGGTTCTCGGTTGTAGTGTTGCTGCTCGTAGCTTTGACTGGTGCAGCGGCCGAGTGCGCCACCGCTGCAGCCGTTTTTGGGGCAGAAATGTTGTTTGAGGCCTCCAGAATCCTTGCCTCGACCGTGGGATTGCCCACGGGTGGATTTCCACTACTGTGGTTTCCACCTGGAGTAGTTGCGTTATTAGACGACATTCCTGGTAAATGGTTTATTTTCGGGGTGACCTTCCCTTATCCGTTTATACCTACAGACAGGTGTGAATACTGCCGACCGCTACGGTACAGACGCAGACCAGTGAGCCGCCCACTATGGGTCAAACGCTTCTGGGTTTTTTGGGTTTCGCCCCTCTCATCCGCCACCATGCTGCCGGTTGGTAGCACAGCGCCCAGGTGCCACCACGGGGAGGCACTTGCCATCAGACAAGCGTGCTAGCACACAAATATTTATGTGGTAGCATGAGAGTAGACTTGGAGTTTAACTAAGAATATCGAGCTGGCTCCGCCAGGTTGAAGCAAACAGACTCTTTCACCTCACAGTGTCCACCCCCTTGACACCCCATATATACATATATACATATATAAATATATACATATATACATATATACATATATACATATATACATATATACATATATACATATATACATATATACATATATACATATATACATATATACATATATACATATATACATATATACATATATACATATATACATATATACATATATACATATATACATATATACATATATACATATATACATATATACATATATACATATATACATATATACATACAGTCGTGGACACATAAATAGCACAAAAATACATGTTGGGTGTTTCACATAAATTTAAATAAAATACATAGAGAAAAACAACAATTTATTTCATGGTATTTAAGTTTAAACATTAAAAATTTAAATTCAGTAGTAACTTTGTAATTACGAATTAAAAATTAGAAAATCAATGAAAAACCCATATATTGCTCCTTAGCTGAGGTGGACGTATAAATAGCACAATTTGGATTCTGAAAGATAGACATGTTGATTTATTATTATTTTACAATGAGCTTACGAATATGCTTACTAGTACTTGGTACTGCATCCCGAGTTGTCCAAAACAGCCCGACATCTTCATCCCATACTCTCCACAAGCTTCCTAACCCTATCCTTCGGAATAGAGTACCAAGCCATCTTAATTCCACTCATAACTCATTTTAATTTCGAAAATTTTTGTTGCTTATGCTGACCTTCACTTTATTCCATAAATTTTCTATGGGATTGAGGCCTGGGCTTTAAGCCGACCAATTCAAAATATTTATTTTTTCCTTTTTTAGCCAATCAACCACAATCTTTGCAGTGTGTTTTATATTATTATTGTGCAGAAAAGTCCACTTAATAGGCATGTTCTCAACTGCAAATGGTTCCATCTGGTTATTAAGAATATCTTAATACATATTTTTGTCCATTATTCCTGGTATAGGAAAAATTGGCCCAACGCCGTGCCAGGAAAAAGCTCCGCAAGCCATTAAATTCCCTCCTCCATGCTTTAATGATTTTTTTGTATACTTCGGATTAAACTCTTTGCGTTTGGGGCGCCGAACAAAAGTTTTTCAATCTGGTCCAACCCTATTAAATTTAGTTTCGTTAGTCCAGAGCACGTTCTTCCAAAATTGGTCTTCTTTATTCACATGGACCCTTACACACGCTAAACGATCCTTTAAATTTTTTTTTTGCTTAGAGCGGCTTTCTTCGGCTAATGCGTTCATAAAAATTAGCTTCATGAAGTCTCCTAGATACAAGTTTTCTTGAAACATTTAGGTTATTTCCTTCATTTGTTTCCCTCATAATTTGCTTTGCTGACTTGAGAGGATCAGCCTAACTTTTGCAACTATGAGTCTATCAGTAGAAGCGGTGGTGTTACGCGGTCTAGTATTGCGCGGCTTATTCTCGAAATTATTTGAACCAGTTGATGCAACCAGCTTGAGTGCATTATAGACCATTTTTCGTAAAATTTTGAGAATATCTGCGATTTCAGGTGGTTTTTTGCGTTTTCGACTTAGTTCGTGAATTATAGACCTTTTTTCCGGAATGCAATGTATGCCACTACACATTTTATTTAGAATCGGCGAAATTAACTGAATAAAGCTCTAAAATGTTTACAAGATCCCGATCTTGTTATCTTTTTTTCACCAACTAACATGTGTGTTATTTATATGACCACAGCAGATCGTACATGCCTATACACAAAGAGATGGCCTGAGCAAATAAAAGTAAGTAACGGTACATCTCTCTCGGAGTTTTAAGCAACGTCACACTGGAGTCTCAAAAAATTATAACTACAGTTGTTGACTGCATTATTAGGTTCAAACGAAACGTTTAAAAAATAAGTTGGCATCTGTGCTATTTATGTGTCCATGGCTGTATATACATATATACATATATACATATATACAAATATACATATATACATATATACATATATACATATATACATATATACATATATCATATATACATATATACATATATACATATATACATATATACATATATACATATATACATATATACATATATACATATATACATATATACATATATACATATATACATATATACATATATACATATATACATATATACGAACGAATCAAGTTAAATAAAAGCTTACAAAAAATACTGTTTTTGATGAGAGAAAAAATAGAACTCAAAAATTAGTTTTATTCTGGGAGAAAACAAATACAACTTTAAAATATAAAACTCTTTATATTTTTGAATAGTGAAGAGCTTTTATTTTATTATTTTTATTATTAACAAGGATTTGGGTATATTTAGTTCTTTTGTGCAGTGAGTTTTACATAACGATTTTTTTCCTTAAACTTTTAAAAATCACTTTTTCGGTCCCTAATAAATAGGCTTTTCCGAACGTCGAAAATTGTTTTTTGTGAACTTACTATGAATTGAATAGATTCAATTTTTGTTAAATAGTCATAATAATTATTATAGAAAAAACAAAATTAGTTCAATGCTCCCCCCCACCTTCAAAAATTTTTCATTTTGATTATAACTTTAATGTTGTCTAATTTTGAAAAAATTTGTTAGTTCTGCGAGCAATATTTTGCTAGGTGCATCCTTGATGGACACTGTGAATATTCGCCACTGTTTTAAAAGAGTTGCTATTGATTTGCATATCATCAATATTTAAAACTATGTTCATGCACATTAATTTTGGCCACAAAATTCTAACTCAGCTACCAAGAAAACCCCCCATACTATGCTTCAAATTGATACCATCGATAATGGCGATAACGACTATGGGAAACCAAAATAAAATTAAGGTTGCTGTAATGGTTATGGGCAATCAAAAAAAAAAAAAAAGATTTTAGTTGCGATAATGGTTATGGGCAATTAATATCAAAAATGGTTGATAAATTACAATTATCTGAAGTTTTTCCCACAAGTGGTCATAACTGTTAAGTCCCTGATTCCGAAATATTTGAAACGGATTTTTGAATGGTTTCGGAAATTTTTGTTTGCTGGGATCATTCATGAGAGGTAGTTGTAAGAGTATGAATAAGAAAACTTTTTCAATTTATTATTGAAAAAAGTTTTAAAAATTAAAAAAAGGAATCATTCAGTTGTTAGTTGCGGAAGCATTAAGATCAAGTAAAAATTTTTTAATTTCTTAAGAAGGTAGAGCAAACTATAGAAAGGTACGATAAGATAAGAATTTTTTTCCATCTTACTCCCCAAAAAGGATTTTTGATGTCAATAATAAAAATTTTTTCATTGAGATGATTAGCGAGCCTAAGAAACGTCTGGGATCCAACTTATATAATTAGCGATATTATCTTATTACCAATTAAAATTTTACATGACATTTCTTGAATCCCCAGCACCCAGAATTTTTCCTCAAACTTTTCTGAATGTCATTCAGACTTGCTTTTCTATTTCAAATTTTACTATACCAACGTGGCAGATGAGTATTTCTTTTTACAATATCAACAATTCCTGCTAAACATCAGAATGGGAAACTGTTCGCAAAATTCAAATTAGTTTTTGGCCATGGCAAAAGTTTTCACCGAGAATTTGCAGTAATAACTAAGAATTTTAATAAACAAAATATGTAATTGTCAAACTTAAATGGTCTGTCTGTTATAAGGCACAGTTATCCAATTTCGTTTTGAAAGAAAATGTGCTTTGCGGTCAGTTGTGTCGAGTTATTGCAATGCTAAGCGAAGTAATTTGTTTTTTGTTCTAACAAAATGGGACATTTTAGACATAACAGACATTTAAAAGATTTGAAAACTTATTATTACATTTTATGTGCTTGAACTTGTGAATTACTACACTCGCTAAAACCCACAACTACTTAATTGCACAAACAAGTTTAGTGGTGGGCAAAAAGTAATGAAAAAGTGGTGACTAAAGGGACTCATTTACCTTCACAATTTAAGCTTGAGCATAAACAGAGATTATTTTGTCAACTTCTAAGCTTTTGTAGAAGAATGTTATCTTATATATAGTTAGAATCCCAAGGAAATTGTATTAATCCTCTCGTGTCATTCCTTTCCAACCCATTTTGAACCAAAACTGTCATTCTAAGCAAAATATTTAGTTTGCAAGCAAAAGAAAAAAAACAAGCAAATTAAAATTTTTATTCCGAGAAGGTCAACAAAATCAAAGTGTCAGTGTTTAGACGCTGTAAGAAAGTTTAGTTTTTATCTTATAGTTTATTTTAACTCACTCAACCTGAAAAAAGACAATTTATATGAATAATAAAACGATAAAGCAAAAAGGTACGGAAAAGGCAAAAGTTTTTAAGTTTATAATAAAGGATACTTATATCTAAACAAGCGAAAGCGAGAAGATAAGAGGAGGAAGTTCAAAATGTTTGCGTCACAGAGTGACCAAATATTTGTTATTGGTATCGATTTCTTCTAAGTTTTTGCTTAGATTTAATAAATCTTAATGTGCTTTTCTTGTACGCACGCTTTAATATTGTTTTGTTGTGAGAAGGGAGGCAGCAAAAAGTTGAAATATTGAATTTATTTTCAGTCAGAGCTGCTAACACGTGGGCTTGATTATAAAGGAATTTTAAATATTTTTTTTATTATTAGTTTAGGTTTGGATTAGTAAAAATGTATTCAATTTTGTTTGACCTTTTTCAACAGCTGTTAAGCCTTTCTTAAAATTACTTTATTGACAAATTGACAAGGCTTACAAATGGCTTCAATATGACTTGAACTGTGTCGAGAGTCGACTGAAATGACTTTTTAGATTTTCAGCAGCGTCTTTTATTCTAATCCAACACTTTATCTAAGCATAAAATGCTGATTTAAGTATAATCGTTTAATCTGGATCAATAAATCGCAGACATAGTGCAAAAACAACAACAACAACAGCAGAGCCAATATTTGACATACAGCTTTTGTGGTTCTGCAGGTAATAAATTTACTAAGCTTTAGCCACATTTAAGTGTTGCTTATTTTAGACAAGCTTGTTCATGGCTGAACTTCAAAGAAGCGAAAGCAGTTCATGAAAGAAACGGCAATGTTTATGACTGGGATAAAGTTTCTTTATTGTTAATGGTCGTTCATGCCACAAGCAAGACACGCAACTGCAGTAAAGTAAGGGAAGGTAGTAAGGAAGGGAGAGAACCTAAATAGAGAGAAGCATGAAAAAAATTACCATGGCTGCGACTCAGTTTCATATGCTGTATTAAACATTATGCGTTTAAGGGGAGGTTCCTTTAAAAAAATTTTTAAAAATTAATTTTTTATTCGTTTTTGTTTTGCCGTTTTTACGTTTTATCACACAATTTAAAGTTCACAATTACATGCGAATTAACTACAGTGAAATAGAAATTGTAAAATTGATAGATATAAAAGTGTTACACCAAAACTTAAAATGTATTTTTCTCGAAATATGATTTTTTGAAACTACTTGAATTATAAAATTAAAACGGTTCCACATTTTAATTAACTTCTTAGTTTTTACAAGCGAAGCATCAAATGCCTCGTTCTGTTATTTTGCTTGCAGGAAAATCGCCTAAATTGACACATAATAAAAATGATATCATTTTCTTGCGTTTTTGTTCCTTTCTACTTTTGTATATTCTACCAACCAACCGCAGCGCGACTCGACCTCTACAACTTGCAACGGATATTCCAATCTCTTAGCCACAAAAAGATGTTTAACGGGTTTTTATTTGTTTATATGCTAATTCTTAATATATAAAAAAATAAAATTAATTAACAATTCATAAAAGTATATACAATACCAAAGTCATTATTACATAATATACATTATGTTGACAGATACTTGACAAACATATTGCATATATGAGCTGCTCAGAGCACAAGTGGCGTAAGTCACCTTTTAGTAGTGCTGAGAAAATGGAATATTTAGAAAAATTCTTTTTACAAATTCAATGTATTAAGAACTCATTTTTTTTTCTTATAAGCTATGTCAAGAGAAAAAAATGACTATTCATATCGTAAAAGATTAACTTAATAATACAAAAAAATAATGAAGAATTTTGCATATTAAACTGAACCTTTTTTTTAAATTTCTTATTTCCGCTGTAGAAATCTAATGTGAGATATTTTAAATAATGTTTTGATGAGGAATGAAAGTATTTAGTTTCAGAAGTCGAACAAAACTTCCCACTAGTGATTATCTTCATTATTAAGGAAGATATAAAATGAATGGATTTACGAAACTTGTGCTCTGAAAAAATTATATAATTTGTCAGAACAATAACTAAGTATTGCATTTTATTCAGAGATTACGTAAGCTAGGAGTTTCTAACGCGGAGTCATAAATATGTTGCATATTCCTCTGCACTTCTATGTACTTAAGGCGGTCTTCTCATTGAGCAACGTTTTTTTTTTCGACTTGCATTTGCATTTATTTATAGCTTGGGTAGTTGTGAATATGCCCCTAAAAGGATTTTTAGAAATTCGAAATACTTTAGACGATACAGCCTTTTTTGTGAAGCAAGGTCTTCGTCAAAATGAGCTATTTGATTTGGTGATGGAGTTAATAAAACCAGCTTACGAAGCGCTGTCGGCAGATAATTTGCTTGAAAGATGCCTTGGATCTGAAACTCAGAATTCCAATGAGTCCTACAATTCTGTTCTTTGGTCACTTTCGCCCAAACACATCAACTCAGGCGCACGCACCATCGAAGTGGCCAATTTCATTGCAACGTGCCTCTTCAACGACGGTTTTATACCCATACTTAAAATTATGGGTTTGATGGGTATTGCGATTGGCAAAAACGCATACGAATACGCACTATCTCGCAATGAAGACAGATTGAACCGATCAGAGACTCGAGCTGCGGCATCATCAAAAGCTGGCAGAACGGCTCGCAGAGCAGAGAGGCCAGCAGAAAGCAGTTTCTACGAAAAAGAGGAAGGTGGCCTGTATGGAGCTGGCATCGCCGACTAATATTTGTAAGTAAAAATTGTCAGCTCTTTAAAACTGCATTTAAACATATTTGATTTTTTTTTTTTTTCCCAAAAAAATTACTTCAAACTTTAAACGCGTTTATCTCGAACCCACGTTTTTCGAACTGGCGGCCATGATATCTCCAGTTCAACTGAACCGATTTTCATGAAACAAAGTGGAATCGACGCAGAATTGTCACCATTCTCGGGTGAGCCTCGACCATAATTTTAAAAAATTTTTTACTATTTTTTTTTTACACTAAACTCAAAAAAAAAAAACCCGAAATTGAAATTTTTTTTTTGAATGGCCGCCATTTTGTCAAAAAAAAATCACAAAATTAAGCTTGAGGTTCACCCGAGAATTACATCTATACTGATTATAACCCCGTTTTTTTTTTCATTTCAGACGCTCCGGAGACCCGGAATCGTGGCCGCCGTGACGACACCTTTTTTTTTCACCACCAACTTTGAAGTCTCATTACTTTTTGAACAGCCCACGTATCGAGGCAAAAAAAAAATTATTTATTTACTTTGAACCTTTTGTAATACAATAAATAAAAAAAGTTTTCAATTATTCTTTGCGTTTTCAAATAAGAATTTTTTTAAAAAGGGTCCAAAAAACGGGTTTTGAATGAGAAGACCGCCTTAACTCAATTTCCTTAAAAAATGGATTTACGCCACTTGTGCTCTGAGTAGCTCATATATCACCTATCATAATATCGAAATAGAATGGTGGGAAATATCAAGACAAACAAGGTCCGGACGCTACACTGATAAGTGGCTGAGGAAAAAGTATTTGGCGTTTTTCTTTTATATATCAGGTAAAATAATTTTCAAACTCATTGTTTATATAGTTGAGCTATATTTCAGGCAAAATAAGACCGACATAAACCGACAGTTCATTTTTTGCAATGGGCCAATACCACAAAATATGATAACATTTTTTGGATTAAACTGACTATCACAAAATTATGGCAGAACATATTTATTGTTATTTGCTTTCATAAAGGTAGTTTGTATAGTCAGAAATGAAAGCAGGTATATATGAAGAAAAACTATAGTCAAATATTGAAGCAGACACAAGGAAGATCTGTCTAAGTTACGTGGAAGTACTGAATTAAAGACATGTTGAAATAGAAAAGTAATGAAAAATATGAATATCCTGATAATACTAAGCAGATTTATATTATCTGGTCCAAGAAAGTTTTGGAATTTCATAAATACAAACAAAAAACATGTCGAATTTACTTAATCCTTCGAAAATCTTGATGGACTTGACCCATGAACCGGATATAGTTTATAACTTATTTGCCAATCTTTTCAAAAAATCTTATTGATCAGTTTCTTTTAGCCCTGTTGTAGGATATTTTGGATATATGAATTCTTTGCCGACTTTCGCGTTATTTTCAGCATCATTTCTTTGTAAATGAGCACTATTTTTTTAGTGGGTTGGATATTTGAAATAATTATAAACGTTTAATTTTATACGATATATAGTAGGGTGATCCTTATTTTTCGACTTTTTATTATTAATTATTAATTATAATCGCGACATGTCATTTTTCGATTATAAAGGGTGATTTTTTAAGAGCTTGATAACTTTTTTTTAAAAAAAAACGCATAAAATTTGCAAAATCTCATCGGTTCTTTATTTGAAACGTTAGATTGGTCCATGACATTTACTTTTTGAAGATAATTTCATTTAAATGTTGACCGCGGCTGCGTCTTAGGTGGTCCATTCGGAAAGTCCAATTTTGGGCAACTTTTTCGAGCATTTCGGCCGGAATAGCCCGAATTTCTTCGGAAATGTTGTCTTCCAAAGCTGGAATAGTTGCTGGCTTATTTCTGTAGACTTTAGACTTGACGTAGCCCCACAAAAAATAGTCTAAAGGCGTCAAATCGCATGATCTTGGTGGCCAACTTACCGGTCCATTTCTTGAGATTAATTGTTCTCCGAAGTTTTCCCTCAAAATGGCCATAGAATCGCGAGCTGTGTGGCATGTAGCGCCATCTTGTTGAAACCACATGTCAACCAAGTTCAGTTCTTCCATTTTTGGCAACAAAAAGTTGGCCATTTTGAGGGAAAACTTCGGAGAACAATTAATCTCAAGAAATGGACCGGTAAGTTGGCCACCAAGATCATGCGATTTGACGCCTTTAGACTATTTTTTGTGGGGCTACGTCAAGTCTAAAGTCTACAGAAATAAGCCAGCAACTATTCCAGCTTTGGAAGACAACATTTCCGAAGAAATACGGGCTATTCCGGCCGAAATGCTCGAAAAAGTTGCCCAAAATTGGACTTTCCGAATGGACCACCTAAGACGCAGCCGCGGTCAACATTTAAATGAAATTATCTTCAAAAAGTAAATGTCATGGACCAATCTAACGTTTCAAATAAAGAACCGATGAGATTTTGCAAATTTTATGCGTTGTTTTTAAAAAAAAAGTTATCAAGCTCTTAAAAAATCACCCTTTATATCATACGTCTAAATATGAAAGAGATTTTTGATTTAATTTTTTTTTACGATCTAAGGTTGCTGACCACTTATGGCACGTAACGAAACTGCAAAATATAACTACACTGCGTTCTTATGTATTCATGCACACTAACGACGATGAAACGGCAACAACCGACGAAAAAGCCGGTGGCTATAAAACCAAAGAATTCTGACCAGCTTGTCGTTTCGTTTCGTTACGTGCCGTCAGTGGACAGCAACCTTAAGAAGTCGCTACTAGTTTCCAAAGTTTAGCCCTCTCACAAGAAAACGTCCCTTGGTGTCATTCGCTAATTTGAATGAGCTTCGGATATGTGATAGAGGACAAAAATGTAAAGTACACGTATTTTTTTATAGGTATGGAAACTCAGGTTTAAAGGTTCAAAATGGCGTCCAAACATTTTACTTGAGTGCGTTTTTACATATAATTGCCATATTGGAGCCGCCATTTTAAATTTTCGATTTTTGAATTCAAATTCGTTTTTATCAACCTCTAAAACCTATAGGCACCTGATTTTTTGTAAATACGAGGTCGTCTTCTAGATTTGGTCACTTTTTCTTGCCCTTTGTACAAATGTGCCTTGGAAGCGACCTCTAAATATCATTTAAAAATTAAAAAAAAATTTACAGAAATTTATAATTTTCTTAGGAATAAGGACCACCCTAATATATAGGTTGCAAAGTCAAACCACTACGGGAAAAAACAGTTTCGATAGTATCGTAAGTGTGGACGTAGAATTTTTTGATTGATATATTTGTTGATGAATGTATTGTTCTTTTTCATTTTTATGTTGGATAAAAATAAACATACTTCAGTCTTTTGTTTAATAAATTGAAATAAATATCTCGGAATAATATGAATTTACTACCTTAACCCGGCGCGCACCATGCCAATCCCCTAAAAAGAAGGCATATAGTGAGGCTACGCCTTTATGAAATTATTTCTACCTATTGTTGTATGTCTGTTTGCTTGATGGTAATGTCATAATTGTCCGCATGTGCATATACAGGATTGTTTGTACTATCCGCTTGTATCAATAGACCCTACATACCAAGCGTGGTATATTACTATCAAAACATGTACAATTATAAAGATTTCTAAAAAAGTATGTGTACCATAGTGCAGTGGAGCTCACGAAATTTTACAAAAGAGCAAATGATTTTTAAAAAACAAAATAAAACACAAAATATTGCGCATCGTAACTTTTGGCAATGAAAAAAATAAACAAAACTAAGAAAATGTAAATGAAAAAAAAGGAAGTAAAAGGGTACACTGTAAAAAGTTTTATATATATTAAAATTCATTCAGTGTTTTGCAAACAAAAAGGAAGTAAGATTCATAACACTCAGGCCAAAAGTCTTGCACAAGAAAAAAATAACGTTAATAATATTTAATAGAATTACATTAAATAATTATATTGGTTTAAAAAAAGGCAAATGAAGTTTAAATAAAGTGAGTGAATACAAAAAGTAACAATCAAATTGTGACGAGACCGTCATTTTAAATGTTCATTATCTGCACAATGAAATGCATCATAGTGCCTTCGCATATTGTAACTTCCTATTTGAGTTAACGTATCATGGCAAATAAGGCAGTCAGGCTTCTGAATTCTGCAATTCTTAATGAAAAAGTATTCATACTCCCATTCAATACGGAAAGCCTTTGCATTAATTTTTTACTTATTTATTAAAGGAACTTATTTTATTTATTAAAATTCTTACACTTTTAACACAGCTTAATTTGTCAGTGCACTGCGACTAGACTTAATTTCTACTGCGGTTACAAAATGTATAAGCAAAGAAAAAAAAACAAATCCTGTGTGCGTTAACACACAAGCAACGGGATAATTTGCTTGCATTTGTTGTTGTTGATTACGCGTTCAAAATTAGATGATCGTCAACAGCGGCTTGTGGTGCTGTTATTTATTTTTTTTTTGTAGATTGTGTTGTTGTTTTTTATACGTGGTTTTGCTTTCGCATCAGCGCAAAGACAAAGCTCATAATAGAAAAAAATTTGAAGTGCGGGTAAGGTGAGCAAAATGAGCTACTAGATGAGCGCGTCTGCTGTAAATGGTCGAAAACGACGAGTCATTCATCGAATCCATCATTACTGGTGATGAGACATGGGTATACGAGTATGACAAGCAAACCAGGCATCAGGCGAGTGAATGGCGGTCGCCAGACGTGCTGAAACCGAAGAAACCACGTCGTTTCTAGTCAAACAAGAAGGCGATGCTCATTGTTTTTATGGACTACGATGGTGCAGCGTTGCCGTTTTGGTAAAATATTACCAAATTTGGTAAAAAGTGTTTTGACTTGGTAAAATGGTAAATTATTATTGATGTAATTTTGTAAATAATTAAATTCTTTAGGTATTTTAACTATTTAGGCGGTGATTTCAGAAATTCATTTGGTTTTTTGTATCAGTCTAGGTTTTTTTTTTATTTTTTTTCTCAATATTCGAAATTCACAAAAGATCGTGTTTTCATATTAAAAATCGTTAGTTAACTTGTTAGTCGTAGCAAAGCAATCCTTTTAAAGTTTTCTATATTTTTCCACTTTTGCCACCAACGAAACAGTAGAAACAAAATAAATCAAAGTAACTCAAAATAAATTTATTTCATGACCCATTATACTCAGCATGACTCAGTATGACTCCATTATATTCATATTGTGAATTTTTAGTATTGTGAAAAAACTTTTTCAAAAAAATTAATGAAAGAAATAAATTGTAACCGGTGCAAAAAAATACCAAATGCATTTCTGAAATCACAGCGTAAAATATTTAGATATTAACAAAACTAATCAATAAAAATAATCAGGTTTTTAATCAACCGAAACCGGTCCAAAAAAAAGAAATAACGATATTTGGAACCAGCATGCCATTATACTTTTAGAAATGAAGTTTCATCAAATTCCAACTACTATTTTTTTCTACAAATGCATACAACCATCTCACTGTGGGCATCACAAAACTTTAAAAGTTAAAAAATTACAATTCTGATGCTTACATGAAAAATGACGATACCCTCGTGTTTTATTTTTCCTCCTTTTCCGGAAAGATATATTTGAAAATCAAAGTCATATTAACCTAATATGTTTTAATAAAATGTTATTTTTTATATTTCGATGTCTTCTATAGTACTGTATAATTTTGCGATTTTTGTTTTGTTTTAAATTTTTTGTTTTTATAAATGAAGTGATATTACTGAAAAATTATTGAAAAATTACAGGTATTTGGTAATTTGTTTTTCATTTTGGTAAATTTTTGGAGATAATTTGGTAAAAAAAAATTTTCCCGAGTGGCAACCCTGCAATGGTGAAGTTCACCATTAATTTTTGCCAAATGGTCAAACGGTCAATAAGCAGTATTATTTGGGCGTTACGAGACGTTTACGTGAAGCAATTCGCCAAAAAAGACCGCAGTTGTGGCAAAACAAATCATGGATTTTGCACCACGGTAACGCACCATCGCACAATGCTCATCTAATTCGTGACTTTTTGGCCAAAAACGACACGATAACCATCCAGCAGCCGGCAAATTCACTTGACCTGGCTCCGTGTGATTTTTTCCTGTTCGATCGAGTCAAAAAACCGCTTCGAAGAACGCGTTTCACCAGCAAAGAAAAGGTCATGGAAATTTGGTGAACGCTCTGAATGCCATACCAAAAACCGTGCTCCAGAAAGGTTTCCGTGACTGGATCAAGCGCTGGCATAAGTGCATTGCGACGGGGACTACTTTGAAGGCGACAATATTGATTTGTATGAATAAACTTGTACTTTAATTTTTTTCAATAAATTAACCTTCTTTTTGAACAAGGTGGTATCTTGGCAAATCTAGAATTTCAAAATTCGAAAGAAGATTAAATATACTTTTAAGAACTATCGAAGTCATTTCAAAGGAGAAATTTATGTATTTTGATCTTTTATTATTTTTTCTGTGTTTGATATGTCAGAAAAGGGCACTTTAAGGATTCTTAAAAAAAAGTCAAGTTATATTTTTATACGATTTTTGGTTTTTATTAATATTTTCCACAAAATAGTCCAAAACTAATTGTAGTACCTTCCGTGTTTGATTTTTTTGATTTTTTGGGAATTTGTTTTTTATAAAAATACTCAAACTCGATATTTCCAAAAAGGCATACTTCTATAAAAATTTCGTAATGACCAAATTATTGAACGTAATCGCACAATTTTTCACATCTGCCTTAGGTATAGATTTAGAAAATATTTCCATGACATTTCAATGAATTTGTTTAATTTTGGGTTTTGGGATTTTTTTTTTAATAAAAGAAAAAAAATGAGATTTTCTTCCAAAAGTAAAAAATTATAACTCTGATAATACAGGTTTGATTTTCATGTTTGATAACTCATTTTAAAGAAAAAATCAAATGAAAAACGAAACACGTACCAGTTTTTAGAAAATTGGGGCCCAAACATAATGTAATTGGGATTTTTTTGGAAAAACAGCACTATTTTCCCATATAAATCAAATTTTCAATATAGAGGTCGCTAGAGGCACGTTTATATATTAATATTTTTTTGAAATTTTCGGAACTTACTTTTGCATCATAAATAAATAATCCAGAGCTATGCACATGTCAAATATATATATATATATAAAAAGATCTACTCTAGTGAACATGTTATTGCTGAATTTTATTTTCAGTGACTCCGTAATAATTTGACTTGAAGTACGTTTACAAGTGAGATTTTTATGCAATGGGGAAAAATTACATCTGTCAAAATTGATTTATCAAATATATGAAAAGGCGATGAAGTTTCACTTCTCTCGGGTGTCTAACGGCTTACCTGTGTTTGTCCTCTTAAAGTCGAAACTCTTTTTTGACACCTTATAACTGTTATGAATTAAAAATTTTAGTATTAACAATTTCTTCAAGCAATATAAAATAAAAACTCTCCATAAATAATTCCAGTTAAGTTTATTTCCTTTAAATAAAATTTTTTAAGTTTATTACTTATGTCGTAAAATTTCAAGCTACATTATATTGCCGAAGTAACAGATCCCACAAATTTGATGTGGTTTTGGCCAAACAGATCCCTTATGTGTTTTTATTGTCACAAAAAAAAAAAAAAAAAAAGAAACGGTCAAACTTAGACTATTTCTCGGTCACTTTTACGAGAACCTCCCTTAATTGTGTGTGTATTTCAGCATTAGTTAAGAGCGAGTGTTAGCCTAACCTTAAAGTGTTTCCACATCTATCACATCGTCAAGCCAAATACTAAAAATATGTCAAAACAAAACGTTGATTGAAGAGCATTGGGGATAAATGTAACGTAATATGTGTGTATGTGGCTGTGACTATGGCTAACATAAATAAAAAGTTAACTAGTCACTTTATTGGAAAAGTTACAACTGCATCCTGTGTCTCATCCCAGAAACTTCTTCTCGGATAGTCAATACACTATCTATATTAATATATTATGATGATCTGCTGCAACGCAGCTTCTATTATACTTTAGATTGAATCAAAAACTTTGCGTAACAAAGCTTTTTGAATTGGTAGATAGTGTATAGAACTCTTAATTGGGGGGGCACGAGTTCAGTCCACACGGCGGGCCAAGAATCTTTTAAATATTTGATACTTAACTTTCGGGTTATACGTATAATAAACGCAAGGAACAAATAAGTCATAAATTTCCAAGAAAATTGTGTCGAAAAAGTGTCGTTTTTAAAATTTTACATAAACAAATCACAAAACGAGGCGTAAGAAGCATCGCTTCAAATAACACGGTACAACACGAAAAAAACCCCGATCACTTCCTATATGGTTTCTTGTATTTTCGTGTACGCTGATCACGAATATGCAAAAAGTTTTTTCGGGTCACCTCTAGTTTGGTCTCCAAAGGACTTTTAAGTTTTAAGGTGTACCTGCCTTTGAACAAATTTTTAATATAGTAAATTTTTTTTTTTTTTTCAACAAATTTGATATCAAATTAAAGAGAGATTAAGCAACATAACAAAAATATAAAATTATTTGATTTTTTAAAAAGGATATGAAAAATTCCTGAAAAATTCCTTATATCCTTGAAGTTTTTATGCCAATTTAAGCCAAAAAAATCTAGTAACGAACTTACCATTTTAACTATGTGTATGTTAAATTTCATTGAAATTGCATCATTGGTTTGCTTTTTATAGTATTTTAATTTAGTGCAGTCATAATTCTGTGCACCGCATAAAATAACTTTGGGTAATGCAAAAAAAAAAAATTGGCAGTTACCATAGATAAATAAATTTCAATCGGTGTCATTCGTCAAACAAAATTTTTCGTGCTATTAAAAAATACAATATAATATACATTAGTATAAACTTTACATAAAATGCAGTTTCAAAGTTTCAAACATAAAACTTCTCCGAATTGTTTTTGCTACATATGTGGTGAATTTACCGTGCTTAAACAAAGAAAACCTATTACTGCAACATTGCGTTCAATTTATTTAAAGTACTTTCGATTTGAAATTTTTTCTGGTGAAAATGTGTCTTATGCTCCAAATATATGTTGCGATCTGTGCTACAGAAATATGCTAGGCTGGTGTAATGGCAAACGAGATAGCTTGCCATTCGGTATTCCCATGTTATGGGCACCTCAGTTGGAACATGATAAGCAAAATTGTTACTTTTGTGTTACTGAAATAAGTGGTTATAATTTGAAGACGAAGGCAATAATAAACTACCCAAATTTGGACTCTGCGATTCGACCTAGGCCACATAATGAGACAACACCAGTGCCAAGTCGCGTATTAAATATACCGCAGTCGAATTTGCATGTTTCAGAAAGTGCAGCATTTTCATCGATATGTTGTAACGATCCAACATATTATGAGCCATCTAATAATGCGGATTGTTCCCATATTGTATTTAATAATGAGACGTTTGACCATTTCGTCAGAGTTATGGGTCTAAGCAAAATAAAAACAGAAGTTGCAGCATCAATACTACGCGATCACAACTTGTTAGATTCCAATGTGCACGTTTCAGCAGCTCGTCATCGATCCCATGATTTGCAATCATACTTTATACTATCGGATTTAATTGTTTACTGCATCGATATTGAAGGACTTATGGAGGCTCTTAACATAAAATATGACAAAACTGAGTGGTATATATTTATTGATTCATCCAAATTAAGCCTAAAGATAGCACTTATTAATAAAGGAAAAAATCTCCCAACGATTCCAATTGCATATTCCGTGAAATTAAAGGAAGACTACGCATCGATGAAGTTGATTGTACAAAAGATAAAATACAATGAACATAATTGGCTGATTTCCGGAGATTTCAAAGTGATTGGCCTGCTCTTGGGATTGCAAACAGGATTCACAAAGTTTAATTGCTTTCTTTGCGAATGGAACAGTCGACAAAGGGAAATGCATTACACAGACTGTAAATGGCGACAACGACATGTCAATGTGATCGGTGAAAAGAACATTATGCATGAAGCTTTAGTTCCAAGGGAGAACATTGTTATTCCCTCGCTTCACCTTGAGTTAGGTGCTGCTAAGAACCTTATTAAGGCGATGGATAAAGATGGTGCAGTTTAAATACCTTAAAAATAAATTTCATTGGATAAGTGATGCTAAAATAAAAGAGGGTAAAAAATGCTTCAAAATATTTCTTGTTTCATAATATTTATTTCGATTCTTCAATTTCTTTTAAGGAATTTTAATTGTTCCCAATATTAGAACCATATTAAAGGATCCAATTTTTATGAGCAACTTGAACGATATTGAAAAAAACGCATGGATGAGCTTTAAAGCTGTAAAAGAAAACTTATTAGGTAGTCATAGGGCAGAGAACTTTAAGGACTTAGTTAAGGAAATGATTTCTGCTTTCAAGGAAATGAAAGTTCTTATGTCTTTGAAAATCCATTTGTTTCACAACCACCTCGATTTTTTTCCACCAAATATGGGAGCATTATCTGATCAACATGGAGAGAAGTTCCACCAAGAAATGCTACAGATGGAATCGTTACAAAGGAAAAGATTTAATTTCAATGATTGCAGAATATTGTTGGAGTGTCAAACAAGATGACTTAGAAAACTCATACAGCCGTCATCCAAAAAAACAAAAACAAATTAATTAAACTAAATGTTATATGATAATAAAAAAATTTAAGTATTTATATGTGAAAATAATGAAATACGACTATGTTAAACAATATATAAATATTGATGGTGTTTCACTTTCCTACAGTAGTACGTGTGGGGGTAGAAAAATTAACAAGTCAGAAATTTGTATGATAAATAATATTCGAAACCCTTAAAAATATGTTAAAAAGCAAACCAATGATGCGATTTCAATGAAATTTTACACACTCATAGTTAAAAGGGTAGGTTTGTTACTAAATTTAATTTAAATTGGCATAAAAACTTCAAGGATATAAGGAATTTTCAAACAAAAAGGAGTTTTTTCATATCCTTTTTCAAAAAATCAAATAATTTTATATTTTTGTTATGTTGTTCAATATTTTCTCTTTATTTTGATACCAAATTTGTTGAAAAAAAATGTAATTTACTATATTAAAAAATTTTTCAAAAGCAGATACTTCTCGAAACTTAAAAGTCCTTTGGAGACTAAACTAGAGGTGACCCGAAAATTATTTTTGCATATTCGTGATCAGCGTACACAAAAATATAAGAAACCATATCGGTAGTGCTCGGGGTTTTCAAAAAGTGCCAAATTGTTGTACAGTGTAATTAAAACACAGGTGTGTAGTTGGACATACGAGAGAAGCGCAGTTTTTTTGCAATTTCATAGATTTAATAATTAAGTTTTTTTTTTTTTAAAATAAAAAATCTTTTAAATTGAAAAGTTTTAAATAACATAAAGTAAATTAAAAAACATACAGTAATATTCACACCAGCAAAATTGATTACATTTCATCATTATTTCATTTTTATTTCAACTCATCTGTGGGCATTTGTTAATTTTTGTCGTTGCTGATGATATTTTGTATGCAACAAGTAGAAGCAACGTTTTTGTTATATTTGGATTTGCTGCTAAATGTGCTGGATATGTAGAAAAGGCAGGCAAGCAATCCTTTTAATCTTTAGATTTTTCAATCTGCTGCAACATAGCTTAAGTTGTACTTTATTAAAATATTGATGCTAGGGATATCTTGTAGCAACTATTAGAAAGTAGAATAGCCAATAGACAATCCTCTATCTATTAAAAGATTATTGTGATTTACTGCAACATAGCTGTTGAATCAACCACTGTACATAACAGAGGCTTTTTGATCAGTGGATAGTGTTTTAAATTTCTAATCAAAACGTTGCGGGTTCAATTCCACGCGGAGAATCGAAGAAATATTTTTAATATATTGAAATTAGAATTTCTTGTTATAATAGACGTAAAGATCATATAAATATCAATTTCAAAGAAAAACGCTGTCGAAATTAAAAAGTGTCGTTTTTGAGATTTCACTCAAGCAAATCACAGAACGAGGCGTAAAAAGCTTCGCTTCAAAAAAATCACCCAATATTTTTCCATACAAATATGTGTAGCTTTCTATAAGAAAAAGTGGGTAAAATTGCGTTTTTTGTTTCTGGTGCTTTTTAATCTATTTATTGTATGATTTGACGTTCCTTGTACGAACTTTTTTATAGATTTATAAAGTCCCCTAATCTCTTCTATTCATTAAGACTTTTTATCTAGGTGATATAGAAGCCAAATTAAGATATTTTTTCTTTCTCGTTTCTTTGTGAGCCAGCGTATTACTATTTTTATATAGGCTGTTCATGAAAAGAAGGGAGAAATTAAAATTTAAACTATTTTATTAATTTAAACATTTGTGTAAACATTTCACTCACAAAGTAAAATCACAAATAAACAAAGCCATCTATTAAGTTTAAATTAAATTTCTTCCCGATTTTCTGTTGGGGTAGTTTAAGTTAGCTACACACACATGTATCAGATAACACGCACACATGCTGTACTTATTTTCGATGTTTATGATACCACGTACATGCAGGCTGCTAGTTATTAAACGTCAATGTATCCACTTGGCATATAAGACTCTTTGTAGGAGGTTAAGGATGCGACTGTTTGATCTGATTGCTTGAATGGATATATATCACCTTTAAGTAGTCCATCAAAAGTAGTGAACAGTTGAACTCAAGTCTGTCATTTTTATAACATTAAAATTTATTTCTTTATCTTCTAATCTTTTTATAGCAATATTATTACCTATTTTTCATTCCAAAAACGTAACATAGTCTCAATATTTGGAATAAAAATAATAAAAATTGTTTCGTTATTTCGTGGATATATTTGAAATTTTTCTTTCAAAAAAGTTATCTACACATACTCGTATATAAGACTGTGCATTGTATGGGACATTTTGAATGATACAGAATCCAAAATGCCATTTGTAAAAATATTGTCTGATTGGTTTAATACTTTAATTTTAATTGAATCCTCCTACACTGTTAGCCAGACTTCATCATATATTTTGAACTTACAGTGTGAGCCAAAAATTAGTATATAGAGCATAGCTTCAAGTTCAGCTGGACGTTGTCGATATATTTTAAATATTACTAAAAAATTATAAGTGCACAAACCATGGTCATAATATTGTGTTTTATTATTCATAAAGTAAAAATAAAAATGAAAATTTGTCTGTAAGAAATCAGTACGTTCAAAAAGTCCATAGGATGACACATAGTTGGCGTTACTAGATTTTTTCCATATGATTTTTATTTAGTACCAACCTTCAAACGATACGTATAAAAATTTGACAAGAATCTGACAATTGATTCGTGATTTATAGCATTTTGTGTGCAACTATTGTTATTGAAAAAAAAAAAAAAAAAATGGAAAAAAGTGAATTTCGAGTTTTGATAAAGCATTGCTTTTTGATGAAAAAAATATACAGTGGAAATCAAACAATGGCTTGATAAACATTATCCGGACTCTGCTTCATTGAGACAAATGTTAGAAAAGCGGATTGCTGAATTTAAACGTGGTCGTACCAGCACAAATGATGCAGAGCGCAGTGGACGCCCAAATCAGACTGTTATTCCACAAAACATCAAAAAAATCTACAAATTGGTTATGAAGGATCGCAAATTAAAGGTGGACGAGCTAGCTGACATTGTAAAGATATCAGATGGTAGTGTTCTTACCATATTAAACGAACATTTGGGTATGCGAAAGCTCTGTGCAAAGTGGGTGCCGCGTGAGCTCACAGTCGACCAAAAACAACAACAAATTGATTCTTCAGAGGAGTGTTTGGCGCTATTAAACCGTAATAGAACCGAATTCTATCGTCGATATGTGACAATGGATGGATCGATTGAAGGCTGAAATCGCCAAGAAACGGCCACATTTGCAAAAGCAAAAAGTGTTGTTTCGCCAAGACAATGCACCGTGTCACAAATCGATGAAAACGATGGCAAAATTGAATGAAATGGACTTTGAATTGCTTACCCAACCACCGTATTCTTCAGATTTAGCCCACAGCGACTTTTTCCTGTTTTCAGATCTCAAGAAAATGCTTGCTTTAAAGAAATTCAAGTCCAATGATGAAGTAATTGCTGAAACTGAGGACTATTTTGATGAGAAAGAGAAATCGTACGAAAAAAGTGGTATCGAAAAGTTGGAAAATCGCTATACTCCTTGTATCGCTCTCGAAGGCAACTATGTTGAATAATATAATCGAGTTTTATCAAAATTTTATTTTTCTTACTTATCCTACGGACTTATTGAATGACCTGTTACCGCTACAATGAAAAAAATCACATGAAAAATGCAGTCACAATTAAGTATACATTCAAATAAAACTCGATTTATTTCTAGCTAGACGAGAGTGTGAGGCAAGTTTTAGTGCTTTTTGGGTCCACTTCTAGTCTAAATAATTGCTTTCAATCTGCTTGGCATTGAATTTACTATCGTACACTCAAAAAAAAAAAAAAAAAACACTTCATATTATGCTCGAAATACTTATTATACAGTGGCTCCATCGCAAAATCGGACAAGAGCTTGTCTGATATTAATGTGCTCTAAACTTTTAAAAATGTTCTAAATTTTTTTTGTTTTTTTGCTTATATTCGCACTTCACATACTTACCTCTCTGCATATTAAAAAAAACAACAAATTTTCCAATGTTAACTGTTTATTAAAATCAAAAAACAAAAATAACTCAATTTCTTGCACTCAACGCAAAATCGGACAAAGTAAAGTAGCAATGCTAAAACTACCGTTATTCTAAAAATTCTTACTTCAGAATTGAGTTTTTTTTTTCACATTCTTTTGTTAAGCGTATTTAGTGGCAGTCGGTGTTAATACTAATTAAAAATACTTTTAAAATGGCTCCAAATGGAAAACAAACTACCGTTGAAATTAGGCAGTTAATAGTTAAATTAAATTTGGAAGGCAAAACTGTGAGAGAAATTGCTGAATTGGTTGGAAGAAGTAAGTCAACTGTCCACGACATTATCAAGAGGTTCCGTGATGAGTTTAGGCTGGCCAATAAAAGTAAAGATGGTTATGGCAAGATTTTAAATGAGCGAGAAGAGCGATCGTTATTGAAAGAAATAAAACAAGATCCTTTTAAAACCGCAAAAGAACTAAAAATATCTTTAAAAGCTCGCACTGGAAAAGATGTTTGCGAAAATACTGTTCGCAATACTTTACACCAATTTAATTACTATGGTCGAGTTGCCAGAAAAAAGCCTTTTATAAGCCTCAAAAATAAAAATAATAGAATTAAATATGCCAAGGAATATTTACTAAAATCCGAAGATTTTTGGAATCAGGTAATTTAATAGTAAACCATCTTACAATAAATTTTTTTTTAATGACTTGATTATATTAAAGGTTTTGTTCACTGACGAAAGCAAATTTAATTTGCATGGGTCAGATGGCAAGATGTTTGTGTGGCGTAAACCAAATGAAGAATTTAATCACAAAAATACAAAAGCCACAGTCAAACATGGAGGAGGCTCTGTTATGGTTTGGGGCTGTATGTCGAGTGCCGGGGTGGGCAATTTGCATTTTATTGATAGTAAAATGGACAAATTTGTCTACCTCAACATTTTGAAACAAAATGTCAAGCAAAGTGCAGAGAAATTGGGCATTGCAAACAACTTTGCCTTTTATCAAGATAACGATCCCAAGCACACATCTGGTGTTGCAAAGCTTTGGTTGATCCATAACTGCCCCAAACTTATACAAACACCTGCACAGAGCCCTGACCTTAATGTCATTGAGCATCTTTGGGAGGAATTAGCTAGAAGAGTGTATCGAAAGAAATTTAACACAATTGTTCAGCTTAAAGAAGGTTTACTCGAAGCATGGAACTCCATAGAGCCGGAAGTATGTCAAAACTTGGTAAAATCAATCCCAAAGCGCTTACAGGCTGTTCTGAACAACAAAGGATATGCCACTAAATATTGATTGTTTGATTTTTGCATTTTTAGCTCTAGTTCTTAACTTTGTCCGATTTTGCGTTGAGTGCAAGAAATTGAGTTATTTTTGTTTTTTGATTTTAATAAACAGTTAACATTGGAAAATTTATTGTTTTTTTTAATATTCAGAGAGGTAAGTATGTGAAGTGCGAATATAAGCAAAAAAAGAAAAAAATTTAGAACACTTTTAAAAGTTTAGAGCACATTAATATCAGACAAGCTCTTGTCCGATTTTGCGATGGAGCCACTGTATTTAAAAATTGTTTGTTCTTTTCAGCCTACGAAGGGTTTTCTACTTACTACATATCAGCCTTTGTACATTGTAGAAAACAAAAAATTTGTATATTTTACGAAAAAAAAAAAGTTTGGTTTTCGTATATTCGTATAATTACGAATGACGTTTGTATTTTGTACGAATATACATACACTTTTACCGAAACTTTAAAAGTTTTCAAACAACATTCGTATATTTCACATATTTATATATTATAGAATTTACAAGCGTGCATTCGTAGAATGTCCAAAGTGCACAAATTCAAATATTTTTGTTTTTTTGAAAACACTACAAATGCTCTTACTATGTACCAAGCATTTGTATATTGTACAAAGATTTTATTCGTATTTTTATCGTAATTTTTTTTTGAGTGCAGATTTTGTATCACTGCCGGTGATATCTTGGCATATTCTTCTACCAATGCAATTTTGAGATCTTGCTTACATGGTATAGTCCTTTTGTGTATATTTTGTCAAAAACTTCCCAGAGTGTTCAATTGGGTTAAGAACTGGAGATTGTGGAGGTGAATTAAGATGTTTAGGGACTTAATACAAGAGCCATTCCTTTACTATTAGGGCTGTATGCATTGGGTCATTATTCTGTTCTGGAAGACCCAAGACATTGTAAGACCCAGCTGTGTCGACTTAATTTGTTTTCTAAAATATGCAGGCTGTCTCGGCTATTCATTGTGGACTTAGTAAATACCAGATTTCCGTTCCCAGCAGCCAACATGCAACACCTAGCCATCACAGAGCCTTCACTGTATTCAACGATTGGAATGAGGTTTTTTGAAACTATGTCACCGTTAGCTGATCTCCAGATCTTCCTTTTCTTTAAGCTCCAAATATCTCATATTTATTCTTGTCATTACAAGTAACGTTGTTTCAAAACGACTGAACGACACTGAACGACACTGAACGATAGTTTTATGCGACTTTGCGAAGTAAAGGCACTTATGGGCTTCCGGTAGTTTTTAAACAAAAAAAAAAAAAAAAACAGACACTGTTTCAAACTGTTTTTTTAAGCTGTATTTTATTTTAGACAAACATTTTTTTACATTATTAAACTATAACAATTCAAAATTCATCCCTGACATTTTGGTTCAAAAATTATTTGCCGATAAAGCTCAGTATGCTGTAAAAACGAAAACAAAATTCCATAAGAAGTACATTGAGTTTTTTGTCAGCGAACCGGCAGCAAAATTTTTTTTTCGCAAGGTAGTACGCTGTTGAAGGAAAAAATGTGTTCAGTTTAGCCAAGTTCACAACCATGTGTGGAGAGTTAAAATGTCAGAAGTTCGCTGGCGTTTATATGCCCGTACATGTAATTGCCGCGAAAATTTTACAATCAACAATAAAAAAAGCAGTAAGTATGTGTTGGTGTTGAATTTGTTATAAAAAAATTTATTTAGCTTATTAAGTGATTTTTCTCCACACAAAAAATTTTGATTCTGCACCAAAATTTAGCGTGTGGAATTATTTGCCCGAAAATGTTCGTTCCTGCAGCATACTAAGCTTAAGGTAAAAAAGTGCGATGCCGCGAAAGACCTTAAATTTTGCGGTGAGCAAGATATCTGAAGACTGGTTCATCTGATAAAAAAATTTTTTTTTCGGTGTAGTAAAGAGTTTTTGGGCGTTTAATTGTTCGATTTTAATTTTTTTGGATACATATTTTTTGATTTATAACCTAAAACGACTTCAATTTTGTGCACAAAATCTGAATCAAAGAAAGGTTAAAATTGAAGTCACTAGCATTAATATTATAGATGCTTGTGTTAACAACAGGCGATGCGAGGTGTTTTGCTTTGTTTTTTCACATTGTGTGTCAATGTTCCAAGAACTTACGTTTTTTGGCTGAAGACTTCGGACGATTTTGAGAGTCTATATTATGGGCTTTATTATTTATTCTTGCATATCTTTCCTTTTTTTGATAAAGAAAATTGAAATGCAAATGAGATGACGCCCTCTTTATAAATAATGTCCCGAGTACCAGTGGTAGTGCTGAAATTCACTCTGCTCTTATAGTCAGTTGGGCAAAAATTCACATTGGAAATACTGTGTCTTCTGTTATTTGCGAAAATAATAAGTTGCATACTTTATGTGTCTCATATCTTCTGATCTTTCGTCCGTCCACAACAAAGTTGATATTCGATTTTTGTGTCACTTGACTAGTGCTTTATGTGCTGATTGTAGGTTTTAAAGGATTTCAGAATACAATTTATGTTTTTTGTTTTTATATTTTCCTAGAAATGCAAGGAAACCCATATTGATACAAAAAAAAAATTTTTTTTTTCTTTTTTTGGTTTACTTAATTTTTCTTTTTTGTTTGCTTGGCTTCCATAACTTCCCATTCTTGATATGTTATTTTATGGTTTCCTTTTTTAAATGGTCAACCTTTTTTCGTTCTTTTTGGCTATGCACTGCTGTTGCAAAGTAATATCTATGACGAGGTTTATGTTTTTTTTTTTTTTTTTGCCAAAAATATACAAGACCCAAGCTTGTTATGGCTCATCACAAATAGTCGCCCCTATTCACAGCAAAACTCCAACGCAAAGCATTTGATTAGAATCATTCTTATCTTATAAGCTTAACGTAACTTATGATAAACAATAGCAAAAAAATCTTCAGTAATAATAAGAAAATTTAGCTAGATTGTGTGGTAAGGGTATTCGAAGGGTATTTTAGCCCACAAATTTACAATATTAAAAAAAAAAAAAATCGACAAGTTTGCAAAATAACTAAGCTGTAAGCTGTTAGAATCGTTCACCCTCTCTCTGTCTTTCAAAGATCCCAAATGCCTGGGGGACTATTTATATTTTCTCTCTGTTGTTGCACACAGTTTAAAAAGTTTTTAAGTGCTCTAAGTCTTCTTAAACCGCAACGAAATTGGCGATTGAAGCGTTTGAAATAATTCATTGGTTCACTTCATTAAATGACTTAATAAGAATTAGGTTGAAGTATCTTTCTGGAGCATGGATTTTAGTAGAAGCGAAAAGTAGTGCAGTGTAAATGTTGTATATTTTAAGGTAGCATTTAACAGCAAAAAGGAAATATGCACTAAAAAAACCACTAAAAGAAAATTAACAATGCATTTATGCTTACCTATCCACTGGTTTCGACACTGAGTCTGTTAAATTCTTAGTCAAGGCAACAAAGTTTTAATTATTAATTCATCGCATTTCATGAGTATGATGAATTAGCGCTACATTGACAGAGAGTTGTTGACAGAAAAAAATAAATCATTTAGGACTATAGCCTTTAGAAAAAGGGCTAGAAAGGGCTAAATAAAAAATGTTGGAGCTGAAAAGGAGCTAGTTTTAAGTTTCATTAATTGAACATGTTTTCTAATTGTTTAGGTACGTTATTCTTATATTTTATTGATTTGAACAAACATTCTGAGCTTAAAACTCGTAGAAAAATGGATACATTGCAAATTCATTAATAATTTAACGTATTTAACGTAAAACGTTTTAACGTATTAACCCATTTTAGTCCGCTGGTCGATTTTTCGACCACTAACTTTCAAACTGGAAAAATATAAAAGATTTTTTCAAACTCTTCCCGTATAGACACGGTTCGGTTCAATGGAAATTCAGAAAAAAAGAACTTTTTTAAATTTTCTCTTTTTCGCTATTCAGGTAAGCGATTAAAAAAATACCCTTTTTTTTACAATTTTTAAAAAAATCGAAAAAATATATAAATGTAATATATAATAAAACTATTTACGTAAGCAGACCGCCAAAAGACTAAAATATGAGAATCACTTGGTTCTGGACAACACAGGTAAGTTTCACTATGTGTTACCTGTGTGATAAAACACAGATGGTCGATTTTTCGACAAATGGCCCTATATGTATGCTTTTATTATAATATTTTCACATGTCTCTGGTTTTCGACCATTTCGTAGCCGAAAAATTTTAAATCGGAAAAATTTTAAACTTTGGTATTTTCTTATGTTGATCACTAATAACAAAATCTAAAAATTTCATTACGAAATGCCAACGCGTTCTGATAGCGGACCAAAATGGGTTAAAAAAAAATAAATATATGTGTAACACATAAGAATATATTTGTACATTTTAGGTGCTATAGTAAATATCACGAAGTTACATAGTGCCTTTTCTTCTTCGGAAGAATAATCATGATTATTATTATTATTACATAAAGTTTCTAGATTTTGGGAGGATTCTTGCCGTGTAGGCTTTATTCCTCCGGTCTAAAGACAAAGAGTAATTGTTTACGGAACAGAAAACCAACACCTAATGTGTAATACCTGTTTATGAACGGACATGTTTATGCAATACAGCCTAAGGCAGTAAAGCATACAGGGCACCCGGAAAAGCAACCATGAACTGGTGGTCCATTCCACAAACACAAACATCACCCAGTGCCCTTCTATGTAAAAGCATTATGTAATAATTACGCACTGCTCTCAATAGTACTGCCAGTTTGACTACCAGTAGTTGGCGATTACCATCTACTGGTAAGGACGAGCCCTATCCAATCTCTTGCATATTTAGAGATATCCCAGCCCGGGCGGACCACTGCACGGCTCCCGCCCGACAATCTAGACCTGTGCAGCATACAAACAACCACAGTCAGCTCGATACTCCATGATAGTCACCCTGGGCAATGGGACCCATCAAATGAGGTTCTACAAACATCCCAACACAGAGAACAAAAATTCACGTACGAGTTCACGTATGAATTTTTGTAGCTGACCGTGCTTAGTTTGTGCACTGAATTGTGCATGATTGGCGTTCCTCCAAGTTAAAGGGTCAGGATCGAAAACCCATTACCAGGTACGAGGGGTGCCTCTTATCACCAACTCCACCTTTAGATCTGAATCAAAGAATATACGCCAAACCTTATGTGGATAGTGGATAGATAAGGTCAATCCCATTATGGCAGGTTTGACTATTTCCGTGCTAACCAGTCTTATGGAAAATTCCACTTCCATTGCATTTTTACCTGCTCCCAAGGATGATCGCCTCCTTGGTAGGCTCTTAATTTTTACGTGAGTAGAATCCTACCCACAACATCCTCCTTTATTCTGGCTTTAGATGCTAACTTGGCGGAGTTGATTAATACTACATTCATAAAAATCTGTTTTGATCTTAAGTTTTAAGAGATCACTCGTTAGTGGGAAATCGTGGCATTATTTTTTTACATTTTTAAGGACACTCCATATGGTAGGCCTCTCCATCTATATTAATATTACGCAAGCTCATTGTTTGTGATGACTGAAATCAAATCTATAATATGGACTTGATTTTCATAAATAGGGTAGCAATTGAAAGACTTTGCTCTGTAGATGGGCTACTTAACAATTCAACAGAAACATAGAAAATTTCTATGAAATCCTTGTTTCAAAGGCGCGAGTAAAAATAGTCGAATATAAAATCAAAATTACCTATCACTAGATATTTTTTATTTTTGGCGTTTCAACGCCACACGGACAGAGCTGTAGAAGACTGCAATTACTTCACGTTTTGAGTCTTTTGATTTTGCTGAAATTGATTGCAATACAGAACTCTTTTTTGATTCTTCTGGCCTGAACATTTGAAATCACTAATGAATTTTAATAATATGATTGCAGTCTCGTATTCATTTATCTGGCAATTGATTGCATTCACATCACTTCAAGTCAGCTGAGACTTAAAATCCCTTGATTGAAATCTTTTTTTTTAATTCTTTATTTAAATTACTAAAAAAAAAAAATCCGAAAAAAATTGTACCAACCACGTATTTGCCAGGCATCGTGAAATGTGAATAATAATAATAATTATCATAATAATCATAATAATAACAACACAATAATAAAAACATTTAAAGTGCTTTATTGGAACTGTGATATGTTTAAAATTATGTTAAGATTTTTGCAGCCAAAAAGGGCTTGTTGAACCCAGAATTAAGCACCCTGTGCTTGTTAAGCTGCCGTAGCAGAGTTAAGCTGCCGCTCTCAGTTCTCCTCTAATCTAATTTTTTGTATTTTCTTTTGGGCAGCGCTTCTCGCTGCCTAGTTTTAAACTTTGTTAGTTTTAAGTTTATCACAATAAAATTGACATTGGTCATATCGAGTTGCTTTAAGCCAGTGTTTTTTTATATCAACGAAGTTCGCCCCAGTTTAAGATAAATATCCCCCTTCGTATCTTAAAAATACAGGCCTGTTTCAAATTCAAAAGGGCTAAAAAAAGAGCTAGGGGCTAAAAGCACATTTTTGAGGCAATTTAAAATAAAAGTTCTAAATCTAGCCCCAAAAGCACCAAAATGGCAAAAATATTACAGAGTCATACAAGTAACTTGTATAATTTTTCCATATAAAAATAAAATTTTTGATTATTTGACCTAAAAAGCTGGCCATGTAAAGCTTCTTTACATTTTTTTGCGTAAAAGCTCTTAATTAATATAATTATAATCAAAGTAACCTAAAACACCAATTCTTAAATAGCATGCAAGAACATTTAAATTAAGTGAAGTTTATTTACGAGAAACAAAATAAAAATGTAGAAATAAGTAAAGTTAAATAAAACGAAAAGTCGCATTCTTCGTCATTAGAATACGAGTCAGTTTCATCAGATTCACCCTCAAGTACATTGCAGCCATTAGTTTCAGGTAACATACATCTTCTGCATAAGATTCCTTAAGCAACACATCATCTCCTCTTGTATATACATCCCCCGGTAGCAGCATATGTATACATTCCTTGCTAAAAGGTTGTTTTGTATTTTTGCTTTTGATAGCACGTTTGTTACCAAGGGATCTGAAGGTAGCAGAAGGCGATTAATAGCATCTTTGTACAGAAGTACTGTTCTCTTGAGAAATTTTGTGCAAAGTTAAGGCGATATACATAATTGAAAATGCTTGCTGCGAGTTTCAGCTGCCTCTCCCCCGACAAATTTCCAACAGGCAATAAAGCGTGTTTGATTACAGCCTCACATTGATATGGCTAATATCAGCGAATATTTATGCATCAGCAAACATTCTTCTGCTGGTATTGCCATCATTTATTTATTGTCCCAAATACAGGCTTAGGTATACCCTAGTAAAGACCTAATTTTTTCGATATTTATACCGTTTATCTTGAATTTTTTCCTTTGATTTGCCTTTTGTCTTCTTCGGAACGTATTTGTCACTTTTCCAATGGTATTTTATATCACAAATGTAGGAAGAATAAAAAAATCGTATTCTTGTGTGAAGCTTCGAAAGATTTTCAACATTTTCTTCTTTTACTTTTGTGTTAAAATTGTTGAAACCTTTTGAAGTGACAAGTGAAGTTGCAAACATTTCCGTTCACCATCGTTAAAAGCATTGTATGTTATATCGATATAGGTGCCTTGGACCTCTGCACCATTGTTTCCTCTCTAAGCATTTGATTTGATCTGTTTTTCTTGTTTTTCCTTTATTTGTAATTTGGGTAGTTTTTTTTTGGTCGAAACGCAACCCAATTGAAATATGAGTCCTCAAAGACGAAGTCTTTGAAGCTGTCTCGAAGACCAAGTATGCATATTCAGAGTCAAATCTGGCGCTCTGCAAGACATATCATTATACTGTTAGCAAAGGATATTCTCTGATGAAATTTTTTTTTTGTTGCTTAGTCCCCTTTTCCACACGTCAAGTTTTCTTGAAAGCAAGTCGAGTTTGTGAGATGAGGAAAGGGGAAGGAACAGACTTGAATGTACTTTCAAGTTTTTGACATTATGCCTTGCACTTTCGGTGCCCCATTATCTTAGCGCTTCTATTTCACTTGCACACATGAATCTTTCAAATGCTTTACTCTTCTTTGTTCTTTCGGTGTCTTGTTGCTTTCTCAAAACTTGATCGTCAAGTCTTGATATGTGGAAATCGGGACTTACAGGTCAAGGCGGACGCTCTGTAATATTCGTACGCATATTGTGATCAAGTAGCTGAGATGATACTTGGAGGTCAATGCGGATGCCTATTTTCATCATATGTCTATTAATCAAGTTGTTTTTATAATTTTGAACCATCGAGACGATTGTTGCAATTTAGAACAGTCAGTTATGATTTCATTTGTTAACTGGATGCACGTTCTAATTGGGTTTTTCGTGGTTACTATTGTATATTGAGTTTTTTATGTTGGGATTTGTGTAATTTTTTGTAAAACTATTAAAAAAATGGTAATGATATTATTATTAAAAATGAAGATAAATGCAAAACTGCCTTTTTTCATTCGAAGTGCAACTTCAGTGAGTTTAAAAATGTGAAGAGCGAGCTTTCTTACAATTGGAAATAATGTTTTGGTAATAAAAAAACAAAACCATGCAGGGAGAGCGCATGGTTTTGTTTATATGCATTCGTTTTGCAAGACATGGCTTGACGCAGTCGCACACTTGATTAGAATGTATCGAAACCGAGCATTAATTAAAAAAATCATACATAGTTTTGACAATTTTTCTTGGTACCGAGTTAAAGTAGATATATGTCTGCTCATTTGTCTATTATGCAACTGCGCGCCTTCAAAATTCACCACTTCACAAAGTGGTGAAAACTGAAGATTTTTAATCAAGTTTTTTTCGTTAAATAACAAAAAATATTATATTTTCTACATGGAGCTTTCAACGTCAGGTATTTATCTATATATTACAAAAAAGTGGAGAGAAAAAGTAATGAAAAATATTTGGTATTTATTTTTTAAAAAATTCTCAAGCTGCGGAATTTTGCATGTACATGCTGAGTTTTAAATGTGAATTTAGTATAATTAAGTGAAAGTGCTTATATATTTTAAAATATGTAGTTTTATCACTCAGAATCAGAAATTAAAGTTTGCGCATATTTGCCCGAACTTAAATTAATCTATTTGATGTGAAACAACTCAGCTAAATACTTATTGTTTCTCTTCTTGTCTACTATTTTGTTTTGGTTGTTGTTGTTTTTTTGTTTTTAGAAGAAACAATAACAATGTGGTTTTCTTGTACCTGTTTTTGTATTTTTTATTTATTTTTTTTTGTTTTTTTTGCTTAAGATTTCTTCTGTCTTCGAAAGTGTTGTAAATATTGTGCATACACATATGTTACTTGGTATTTGGTTAAATAAATGCATGTTTGTACATTAGAGTGGCCCTTAGCTGTATGGAAGAAACTTTTTTTTTACAAATTAAAAATGTACATGGGCCCCGACGATTCCTTTACATGTAAAAAGTAAGCTGTGCAATTTTCAGGAAAAAATATTAATATTTAAATGTGCCTCTAGCAACTTCTATATAAAAAATTTGACTTAAATGCGAAAAAAATTCTGCTTTCCCAAAAAAAATTTTTAAGTTCAAACTTTCTAAAAACTGGTACGCATTTTATTTTTCTTCAAAAAGAGTTATCAAACATGAAAATCTTACTTAAATTACTAGAGTTATGATTTTTTCTTTTGGAAGAAATCTCAATTTTTTTTTCTTGCTGTATTCAAAAAATCCGTGGCGTTGCGGGTAGAGTGTGTGACTCTTTCGCCAGAGAACCCAGGATCGAATCCTCCATTTGACACAGACAAATTTTTCAATTGAATTAATTTGTCTGTTCGGCCGTCACCTCTCTGCAGACAATGGCAAACCTCAGAGAGTAAAAACTGCCATGAAAAGCTTCTCGAGAATATAGGCCGTTCGGAGTCGGCGTAAAACATGTAGGTCCAGTTATAGATCATTTGCAAGCATTTCACATCACACACAACACAAGTGATCATAAGAAGCTCGGTCAAAGTACTTTCAACGGCTGAGATCTCCATATCGTTTCTTTTTTTTTTTTATTCAAAAAATCACAAAAATTGAAATATAAAAAAAAATTCAGTGAAATGTCATGGCAATATTTTCTGAAACTATACCTAATACAGACACAAAAAATTGTGCGATTAAGTTTAATAATTCGATCGTTGTGAAATATTTTGTTATGCCTTATTAGAATTTCTATTTTGAAATGAAAATGAGTTTAAAAACTCAGAGTGCCTACCAAAAACTGAAATATATGTTTATATTAGGAACTTCTAGTCATTATATTATTTCTGGTAAATTTTATGATCTAACCTTTTTTATAAAATCACGTTGTATGGGAGGTACCTGTGGTTTTATTCGATATGGTTGAATTTTATGCTTGGAGTGCACAATAAATATGAAAACTCATTTCCAAAATTTCAAGCCCCATTTTTTAAGTTTTGTGGAATTTATGGAGATTTTAATAAAGTCACTTTTAATTTTAATAAAGTCACTTTGTATGGGAGGTAGGTGTGGTTTTTATTCGATACAAGCTAAAATAACGACTGTAATCATTTCGACAGACGGATATATGGACGGACAGACAGATGTTTTTTTCTTATTTGGACCTATTCAAACTATAACAAAAAGTTTTAAATTCCCTCCGACCCTCTGTGCGTCGTTGAGTACATGTCAAGTCTTGCAAATCAAAGTGGAATTTTGTTTGAATTGGTCTTCGAAGAACGCTATAGAATTGGATTGATCTGTCTTGCAAAAACCTGACTTGCCTCGAAGACGTCTTCGTGGATAGATCGATACATTCCCTGCTGTGTATCGGCCTACAATAGCGAGGGGAGTAAGATTTTTCCCGGCTAACAAGCTGAATAGATATACATATATATTTTTGTGTAACAATTATAAGCACTGAAAAGCCTAAAGTTGAACAAATTTTGAAAATTTATACTCTTATTTGAAGAATGATACCTGAATATTTTCACGTAAGCATGATATACGAAAAAGTTAATTAAATGAAAGTTGTTTTATTTGGTGATGGATTTTTTCATATTTGTTAAATAATATAATCACTCTTTCATAAAATCACAATTTTAGTAGAATGCAAATAAAAGTGTATTAAGTGAATATATCGTCGTTGGGCTTGCATTACCGCGTATCCGCCAATTGCACATACATACACACACGGTGATAGTAAAATTCTACAGGAGTGCAGAAAAACTGCTTTCATTGTTTTTCTTGGACTTTTGGCCAGCTTTACTGATCACATACCTCACAGGGCATCTTAGCAATTTAAAGCACAACGTGCTATTTATTGCATCATACCAGCTGCGTATATTACACCAGAAAAAAAACCATCGCGTGATCGCGTGATATGATCGTATGGATTTAAGTTGACTTTTGTGAAGAAAAATTGTACTGAGTTGAAGAACTTTCATACAATCACAAAAGTATACTCGATACTTTATTTCAAAAAATAAGTGTTTAAGTTATAAAAGACAAAAACTTCGATATTGTACATATTATTGTATAAAGCATACAAAGCTTTATATAACAAAAGCTATCTTTTAGATTGTTAACTTGAACGTTTTATTTTGAAGCAAGCAATACTTAATAATGTAAGCAGCTGTTGTGGTGCAATGGCCCTTGAAAAGATGTACGTGCCAAAAAATTTAAACACGATTTTTTGATTGGGACAAAATCTGAACTAAATTCGAGTATAAATAAAATATATGTAAAGGATTTTGTTTCACAAAGAGTGTCAAATTGACACTACCATCATATGAAGGCTAAAAAAAGTGTAATAAATCGATCATTTTTACTTTGGATCAATCATAATGCCAAATATTTCATTGTGTCTTGTTACCGGCTGAACTGCAAAAGAGGTCACCTCTTTGTTATTCAAACGAACACATTAAAATTGTTATATTGAAGATAAATTAATATTGTGTTGTTTCATATTTCGAAAGTTGTGTCAGTAAACCTATAGTCAACAACGCAACAACTCTACAACAAAAACAACAACTGCTATAAGTAACTACCTTCGTGGCTATCTAATGGTAGGTTGGATATTCAAGCGAAAAATCCATTTAAAATGTTCCTCAAATTCGTTTGTGTTTGCGTCTGTCAGACTTCGGAAGTGTGTCCGGCTTGTTTATTTGTGGTCAGCACAAAAGTGCGGTTTGGTTTGGTTTGGCTTGGCTTCCTAACGCATATTCCTAAACTGTCATCGCAGTAATTTATAACGACGTGAGGTTTCAGTTTTCACTGAAAGTGATGAAGTGTGTGAGGTTTTAAGTTTACCATTGGGCTACCATTATGACAGCATTTAAAATAAATCACTTCACTCAGGACACTAAAACACTTTTCCCGCAGGATGTATGTCAAATTAGTTAACTCATTACTATGAAGTCTATGGTTGAGACGCGTAACAAATTTATGGTGGGCTCGGTGTTGAACGGATATGTCGATGGTATTTGGGAGGTGTTGAGTTGCTTGAGGTTTGTGGGGTCATCGGCAGTAAGTGTTGTGCTAATGATGATTTTGATGACGATAATGATAACGATGATGATAAAGATGATGATGGTGCTGATGATGTTGATGATTTTAATGTCGCTCGCATCAAATTGCGCTCTTTTAAGTATATTTTGTTGTCGAACTTTGAAGAGGGTCAAATATTTGCAGAAAATTTTAATTAAATTGTTTCTAATGATTCCACTCTTAGCTTAATGTTGATTATTATTATTATTTTGGCTAAGGATTTTTTTTTCCATTTTGTGTTTGACTACGGTTTAAGCAATTCAAGCTGAAATTCCTTTAATATTAATTAGGTTGGTTTGTTGTGCAAACTTTTAGTTAGTTGTTTTTTGCTGGCTTTTTGCTGGCCTGGTTCAATAATAATGATGATGATAATGATGATGATGGAAGGAGGTCTGCAAGGACAGCATTAAGCTCTGTAGCTAAAATATGTTTAATTTTTTATAATGCTCAATTTTGGTGCGAGGATTTTAAGTGAGCAATTCTTGGCAGCTTTGATGACAGAAAAATATTGAGGGAGAGTGAGGGAGAGAGAGAGAGAAAGAGTGTGAAACAAAGACGACGGCGAAAAAGAGATGAATTGCTTGTACTATCAATTTGAAGTCAATTTCTTTTGAAGGTTTTGGGCTTGGTTAGGTACTGCAGCAAAAATGTGACTCAGAAGAAATTTTGTCACTTCGTTTAAAATTCACGCTCTAAAGAGGAATCGTCGATAAGTGCCAAAATAAAATTTCCAAACTGTATATTGGGTCGAATATGAGTTCTGTCAGTAAAGCTGGAGATTACTTAAATTTACTGAATTAATCTTAGAAGCATTTTTTATAAGTTGGAATTATTTTGGAACTCAAATGAAGTTTCTGAAACGACATTTCCTAAAAGTCATTTTATCTCAGCGTAATAGAAAGAAAATTAAATTTTTTTTTTTTTATTTTTAAGACTAAAATGTCTACATTTCTGAATCTAAAATGTCACGCTGTCTTATATGGTGAGTAAGGATACACAAATTGTATTATTTGTGGATCGAATTTGAAGTGTAATATATTTAATTTTATTATATATCATTACAGAGCTGCTTTTTTTTCAAAATTTGACTTTAATTTTAAATTTAAAATTGTTCACAGATTTTGAATATGAAGTCAAATTTTTTCAGTGAATTTTTTTGAGATATTGACAATTATGTAAATTTTGAGTTGTGATGAAAGTGTTTTAGTCAACTAAAAAATTTCCCACAATTTATGGATTTTTGTCAAATTTTACACATTTTTATACGATACGATACGATATGATTTTTACGATGATAGAATACGATTTTTTAACATAAATTTAAATACAACTTGAAAAGAGCCCTAATCGAATTCCTACTTTTTTATTGAAGTTCAAGTAATATTGATGAAAACAATCAACTACGCATTGAAATCGGTTGCAAGTCTAAGAACTTATGAAATTTCGAGGAAACATTGTCCTACCAAATTTATACCCATTTTTATTTTCTCACTTTTTACACCAAAAAACTGGTTTTTGTTAGCAAAATTATTATGCATTGTTATTGAAATAATATTGAATTAACGAATTCATTATTGATTAGCAAGGGCGTAGGCAGAGGTGTTAGGGACAACTGCTCCCCATAATTTTATTTAATCGATGGCCTTGTAAGTCGATTCTATATGTGATCCTTTTTTAATGTGTGGTTTTACCTTTTTCATTGAAACTAGGGCTGGAAAAGTCAAAAGCAAATTAGTATTTTTAAAGTAATATTGTATAATTTTGACCAAGCGGGTTAGTATGTGTCTAATTTTTTCTGGAAATTTATACTGTTCAAACGGAAAGTTAAAAACTTAGTTATTTACATGGAGTATACGTTATGCAGAAAGGAAAATAACGTTTTTGAAGCGAAGTAATTTTTAATACCTTTGTATCGGTTGTAATTGAATGAATCTGGGAATTTTTAATAAGAACTTCTTCAAAATATTTTCCACTTCCGCTTTTCGGCACTTGATCGGATCACACAGAAAAAGTTACAAACTTAAAATACCTTAAACATAACAGGCAAAATGTTAACCAGATCTGCTATTTCACTCTGGTAAACTACGGCCAGAGTGACATTTCAAGTTCACGAGAGCTGCCATATGGTTCGCAGTCAGCGCCATCTATCTGTGAGTTGGAGTAAGCAATTCAAAAAACTGAACACCGCCAGGTTGAAGTTTTTAATTAATCCTACTGTTTCCATTGATCAATACGCTCAAGAAATTAGTTATATTTCTGATAAAAAAAATCAAACTTTTCTTCGAATTTTGGAAGTTTTTTTTGTAGAGTTTTTGTAAATTTTTGTTGATTTATTTTAAAGTACATTTTTAATCGATACTATGTTTCAAAATGAGTTTTACCGGAATTCAATAAATGTTATTTTTTTAGCTTTATGAATGAGACCATCTTATATAGAAATTGGAAAATCAAGTTGTAAGAAGTATAGCAAAAGTCTTATCTAGTGTAAATATTTACGGGTTATTCATGGCAACCGGCACATCGTTCTCGCAATAAGAAAATATGTGTGTGACCCAACGTACTATAGAAGAAAAAGGTTTGTCCAAGACTTTCTGGTAGAATTGCTTATTTTTACTAGTACTAGTTCAATCTGCCTTTTTTCATATAACCAACTGGTATTTTTAACATGGCAATGCCATAAGAAATACCAATTGTTCCTTTTTGAACAAATGCTTGTGACAGTTATTTGAGTAGTTAGTTAAATATTCACATCCAAAATTAGATCTCGAATTCTTTTTACTTTCGAAGCCCAAATGCTTATTAAGAGGGTTTATTATGTTAACTCGATGATATTAGTATTTCCCAGATTCCACATGCTACCATCGCACCATTGCCTCTTTTGTTTCAAAGCGAACAAAATAGGAGCAAAATCGTAAGCAAGTATTATATTTATCGTTCAGTTTATTGCATCATATTTAAAAACTACAAAAAATTTATTACTTACCCAAAATAATCATGAATCCATTTTATCTCGGGTTAATAGAAATTTTCTTTCAAATTTTCTACAAATTTTTTTAAAAAAACTAACTATCGATATAATTGTGAATATTTGTTAACTAGTAAGGAATGCAGCTTCGGCAGGGTATCGAAGATAAAATACCCCCCGCGGCCATACTGAAGTATATCCGAAGTCCTTAGATGTCTATAAAATTTGTATGTATAATCTGTAAAAGTATTTGTGTCATACCCCAATAGGCAATGATGCTAGGCCTCTTCTAACGAAGGTGTGCATTCACTGCTACTTTTGGGGGTAAGACACATGACATCCTCGCTACTTCTGCGAGCGTTTCTATGATGCCTTATTTTGCACTACCCAGGGCAGTATAACAATTATATTTTTCCTACAAAAACTGGTTCTGCTTATATTTCAGGGTTACTTTTTTGTTAAAAGATAATATATATATTAGTTCAAAAATACTGAATAATAATCAACGTCATGACGTAGAAATATTGTAATCTGACAAAAATATGTAAAATAAAATAAAATGACAAAATAAATAGGTAGGTATACATAAAAAGAAATAAAAAAATATTTTTTTAATTGTTTTGGTTAACCTCTTCTTTAAGCCATTCTAAAGGAGTGCTTATAGCAGGCCTCTTCAAAGAAAGGAGAGCGGAAGGCTTGAAAAATTTGGCCATTTCATATTAGAAAGTATATGGGCTTGGATATGAGTAGGGTAGGCCTCCGACATTCATTTTAAGGCCTGCTAGTAGCCCTTCGAAGGCCTGCCAATGCCTGCTGAGACGCTTAATTTAACTTTACCCCTAGCTGTCACAAAGAGTAATTTGTAAACATAGTAAAATGCCACACCCACTTTTCTAGTAAAAGGTCTCCACATTTTACCGAATAATATATGTATGGGTTGGATAAACGACGTGGACGGAACTTGGATACAAACAGACACGATGTCATTCAGCTATATGGTATATATTTTCGAAAGTTTTTCAATTTTGATAAAGTCACTTTGTATAGAAGGTAGGCGTAGTTTTCATCCTATTTTTCCAAATATCAAAAAGTGGCTTATGTTAAGTATCAAAGTTTGTATGCAAAATTTCAAGACATTTCTGTAATTTTTGCAGATTTTTAAGCGATTTAACATTGCAGATGAAGCCACTTTGTATGGGAGGTAGGCGTGGTTTTCATCCGATTTGGCTCATTCTCGAACTTGATCTTCCTTTTTTAAAAAGAAGCTTATATTTTGAATTTTATTGCGATAGCTTTAAAATTACGGCTGTAATCGTGTCGACAGACGGACAGACAGATGGACACACGGAAATCGACTCAGGAGGTGATGCTGATCAAATATATATATATATGCTTTTCTATGCCTGCCACGCCTCCTTATTGGCGTTACAAACGGAATGACAAAGTTAATATACCCCTTACGCAGTACGCGTTGGGGTGTAATAACAAAAATAAACAAGAAATTTCAATAGCAGTGAAGACCACCAAACCTTTGTGGAACTAATTCTCAATTTAATATGAGTATGAGCAACCCTAAGTAAAACGGGTGCTTGGACCAGTGGGCAGAACATTCAACTGAAGATCGAGTGGTAGTGAGTTCGAATCTCGCTAGAAAGAGGCTATGAACATTTTTAAATAAACATTTTTTCGTTGTTACACTGAAAGTGCGGTGAATTGCTGTTGTTGTTTATATAAAAACCTCTTTTCGTTACATCAGTTTTACCCCCCTCTTAATAGCCATCTTGTTGCAAACGTGGCTCAAGAAGATTCAATTCAAAAAAAGCATCGTAGGAATAGTTTAAAAATAATAGTTTACAATAGAGCTCTTGAAAGGAACGTGGATGTTTTTAAAAATAACTCGCAATTCAATATTCTGTATTCACAAAAAAGCGCCAATATATAAATTGAAATAATTTTAAATTAGGACAAGTTAAGAACACATTTTGTAGATCTCAGTCATTTCACTAACTTACATTAGCGGCATTTTCATCTTTTTCACATTAAATTTGTGGTAATTTAGTGATTGATGGATATTATACGATTATTTTTTTCCGGGTTTTTATCGCATTTTATCGTGAGTGTTATATATAAAAACAATCGTTTTTCATTATGTTCAAATTACTTCGGAGTGGGTAGACTAAACTATGAATCTGGAAATGTATATTTTTTTTTTTTTTGTGGAAGGAAAAGACAAACGATGTAGGACAAAGTTGAAGATAACGATATATCTTACTTATTAAAAAAATAAATTTTACTGATTATCATGTTCAATTTAGATAATGTAAGAAATGTAGATATGTAATGTTATGTTTGTATTAAAAAAAAATGACGGTATCCAAGTCAGAGTTTATCTTAATTATTTTACATTGTTAAAGTTAAAACCATGGTGTAAGAAAACCAGGTGAAAGCGTTTTTTTCACCTCTCTCACAAAAATTGTACCCGCATCTGTCAAAAACAGCAGAAATAAATGGCTGCGTTCAGCAGGTACAATCATGTTTCAATCATTGGCTGCATTCAGCGAAAAATTTGCTACGTAGCTGTTGAACAACTTTCGGGCTGAATGGTATATTGCATAATGTGCTCGCACAACACGTTCCCTGAGCGGTCGCCATCTAAGGTAGCGAAAATATTTTATGCTACTTCAGTTGAGCGGCTTACGCTTACTTTATTTTGACAGATAAATATACCATATATTAAATTTATTAATTACTAAATTATTAAATTGCTTAGTAGTGCTTCTAATTAAAACTCTTTGTTTGAAACGTGTGCACACAGAACATAAAAAAAATAAATTTGTGACAAAATGCATTTATTGTCGAGCAGCTGTTTACCGTTTGACGTTTCAAAAAAAAAAAAAAATAGTTCAGCAGAAAGTATCAATTTATGCAAGGCAGAATTATAAGGTAGGGCCGGTTGGCTCAGTGTCCTCACGCGTCAACGAATAGTGAATAATGAAAAGGTTGGTAAGTTGTCAAAACGACGAATTTACTAGGAATTGCACATGAAGAAAATATTTTATGTTTCCAAGTTGCAAGTAGTGCGGTCGCGTGTGTTACATTTGTGATAATTTAAGTGAAAATATTATTAAAACAGTGTAATAACAACTTTAAAATGTTAAAGAAGTTAACTTAAATTAAAATTTAATTAAATTAAATTAAATTAAATTAAAAAAAATTAAATTCTTAAATTGGCAAAAAAAATCTTGCAAAATTTTAACCTAAAATCGACTGCGAAACATGAACATAAAGAAACTTGAGATGAACAGCTGATTTTGACATTTAGCCCGTTTTATTCTGCTTTTACTTCATTCCTCTCCGAGTCGGCCCTACCTTATAATTCTGCCATGACTTTATGCTACTTCGCAACCTGAGCGCTCTTTCGGATAGAATGCAGCCATTATAAGGTTATCCAGGTATTTGACATACCCTTATTTTATGTAAACAAAAGACACATGTATTATTGTAGACGTAGAATTTTTTGTTTGCTAAATTTTTTTTTATAAATTTATTTCAATCTTAGGTTTAATAAATGGAAACAAATATTTCGGAAAAATATGAATTTTTTATTTTTCCCAAGTAAAGAGCTTATACGAGTATATATTTTAAATTAATTTAAAATTTTAACAAACAAAATATATTTTTAATATGTAATAAGTATAAAATTAATTCAATAAATAATTCGAATTTACTATGATATTTAAAGAATCAATAGAGTTTTCATAGCACAATGACCATGCCCATTCTCTGTATATGTAAGCCTGCGAAGTAGTAATAAAAATGTTTTTTAGCTACATACTGACTCTACAGCAGATCTCTATAATACATCTGTATTGTTTATTGTATTTATCTCGCTGATGATAAACAAAAACAATAACAAACGATAAAAATTAAATCAGTAAATTAATAAATGACATAAATGTAAATTTTACATACGTATTAATAACAACAACAATACAAGCCGTTACTGAGAAATATTCGTAAAACAATTCATTCCAAGAAACAACACGATGTTGCGTTCGTGGTTTCGGCACGAACAAAAGCAGCAACCATAAGAAAGTCAGCAACAACTGAAGCATCAATGCATGATTTTACTTATTATATAGATATAAAATATAACTGATTTTTGACATATATTTTATCTTTGTAGGATGAATATTGAAGGCTGTAAGTATATTCCAAAGTGTCCTCCAAAAACGTTAGGATGTCCTTGAAAAAATTTATGGAAAAGACCCCCAAAAATGACAAACGTGCTGTAAGACGTAATTCTACGTCAAAAATATTTTTACTTTCTTGAAAAAATGACAATGGTTATATCACGAAACACTTAGAAGGAATATTAACACAACCATTAACTATAAAATATAGTTTTATACTTGATACAATAATTTACAAGGTAGCCTTGACAACCACCCTTTTTGTCACGAGCGGCGATCGAGAGTTGTTAAATCAATACAAAGTTTAACTCGTCAGCTGTTTTGCTGCTTCTTCGTTTCTCTTTTCGATGTGTTTTTGACAACTCCAAATCGCCAACAGAACTGTCACTCCCACCTTGTAAATCATTATACCATGGTTTTATATATATAATAAAAAAAAAGTTCTGCGTTGACTGAACAAAACTAGCTATCTTTTGTCAAAAGAGGAAAAAAGTAAGAATTTTTGATTTTCCCAAATACAAACGTAAAAATCACTATTTTAATACTTTTGGTTAAAGAAACTATTTTAAACTATTTTGAAAACATTATTGCAATAAATTTTACATTTAAACTGACTATATAATTTTTACTTATTTTTACTCAAATATAAAAAAAAAAACATATATGTAATAAAAATATTCAAACAAACTCTGTATGTTTTATTTTTCCAATATTATTTTACGTCTAAAATGTGACCATAACATTTTTAAAGCTAATAATATTTTGGTTCAACAAAAGCAAGTATTTCAAAAAGTAGTAATCAAATGTATCTTTATTGGTTTGTATTATGAAAAAGTATGATATTCCGGCAACTGCGTGATTTTTATGTCCTTACAAAATTGTTCTTTTGCTCTCCTCTTCAAATAAGAGTATACATTCTTGTGAGTAGACGTCAAATATCTGGACAACCTTATAATAATTGAATCATGCGGCAATGTTGTTGTTGTTGTTAATGTGTTTAAGCTATTATTCTTGTGAGTTGACGTCAAATATCTGAACAGCCTAATAATAATTGAATAATGGGTACAACATGTTGTGTCTCTGATCAGGTATCAGTTTACGTTCCTTTTTTATTTCTGTGAACACAATTGTTTTAAAAGTGATCAAATAGGGGAAAAATTGTGTTTTCTCGTTATATTTTGCGTTATTTATTTCATTTGTTATAAAAGCACACTTATTCTAAAAAAGCCAAATTTTTAACTGAAAATACTCAATACGTTGAGCAAATGTATTAAAAATATAAAGTGCGACGAAAGACAGACATTTTCCCATGTTGTGATTAGACACTGATATTTTTTCGTTCAGCAGACACACACTAACTGGTTGCACAAAAGTTGTACCTGCTGAACGTGTGGTGACAAATTCGCTTCCACCTGGTTTTCTTACACCATGGTTAAAACAGTTATGGAATAAACGACACATTGTCAATAGAATTGAGGTTTGAGTTAAGCAAACGCTAGTGTTCAGTTCGCTTAACGCATTCGGTGCAAATTCCGAATATAGTTTGCTGTGTCACGTGAATTCTAACGTAGCCTCGTCAAATAAGTATTCTTAAAATATATGAAAATGTCTCCTCGGTTGCTGGAGGTCGTAAGCTACTGTTCAAGTATCAACCTATATAGTGCCAAAAAAGAGGAGAAAAATGAAATCCTGCCAAATTTAGAGCGGTTTGTTTTAAATTTTTTTCTTTATTTGTTGCCTAATATTTCTGTTTTTCATATTTTTTATGCATATTTTTCTATCACGTGAAGCGGTAAAGCATAAAGATATTGGTCTTCAGATTTTGCTTCTTTTTGGGTTTGTTTATAACATTCCAATGATTCCTGAATTTGTGCACATAGTATTTAGGAAATACTAAGCTAGTTTTAAAAATATGATCTGCAGTGTCATAAGAGAATTCATTTATAAAGCTTAAAAAGATAATAGAACCAAAACATATCCACCAGATGGAATAATTTTTAAAAATGTTTGATTTTTAATTCTTTCCATCTCAGTGCTTCATTTCTGAAATTAATAAAAAAAAAAAAAAATACCTTATTCTGACATGCGGACCTATGATTTTATCTGTAATTTTGAAAAATAGTATGCAAAATCCCAGCGGGCTGTGCGAAATGAAATTATAATGGCCGTGGCATACTGGTTAAAGTGCGTATCTTGTATGAGATAGAGTCCAAGTTCAAATCCCATCTGATATAAAATGCCTTTTCAATTGAATTCATTTTTCTGTTCGGCGGTCGCCTCTCTGCAGACAATGGCAAACCTCAGAGAGTAAAAACTACCATGAAAAGTTTCTCTTTAGAGCATAAGAAGTTCGGATTCGGCATAAGGCTTGTAGGTTCAGTTCTCGATCATTTGTTTTCAAACATTTTACAATACGTACACCACAAAACAACAAATAAAAAACAACTCTCACTCGACGATGCTGATGTTAATAGCATCGATATTGTGTAAGTTCGCTAAGAATTGTTTTTGCATGTGCATTTTATTGGTGATCTAGAAATTTGTACACAATAATTGTTATTTGTTTTTATTGAACCGTTAGCTCATGATACAATTATCAAGCTAGTTGTGACAGTGCGTTTGGCAAACATAGGTTGCCAAAAAAAGTATAAAGTAGAGAACGAAAACATAAAAAAATATCGGTGAGGAATCGTTATTATAGCTGACGTAAGCGTTAGCTTCTTAGCTTTGCATTTTAGATTTCAAATTGAATAAATTATAATTGGAAAGAAAGAATATGCACACACTTTTAAGTTTATATCTGTTTTTTCAAGTTTATTAATGAAATTGATAGCAAAAAATAATTAAGAATTTTGTTGAAGGACAAAAGGCATTTATTTATTTTTTTTAGCCATTTCTGTATTTTAGATCTTTTTTCACAGTTTTAGGTAATTTTTTGTAATTTTTATGGGATTCTACATGATTTCTTTATTATTTTTAGTGATTTTGGCGGTTATTTGGGGCCGTAAAGTATAATGTGGATACTTTTGAAAGACGCAAAGTTAAAGCAGTCGAAAAGACTCAACAATTAAAATAAATTTTCAAAATCAAGGCAAAACAATTTTTTATTTTCAATCTATAGCACAAGCCGTACGAACTTGGCAATACTGGTGAGAATGTATTTAGAAAGTTTTATTAAGTATTGAATAAAATTTTCGGGTATGAAAGTGAAATATTAAGTGGGAAAAATTTATTCCTTTAATCTGTTCTATATTAAATTTTTCATCTAATTCTAAGGAACTAACGCTTCCATCGGCAGTCCTCACGACTGCACACGTTTTTTTTAATCCCAGCGGGCCAAAGTAGCTTTGAACCATTCATGATGCTGCGCTATTTTTTAAGCTCCAAGCACATTTTTACATGTCATTAAAGTAATCCCGTACACGTCCGCAAAAGTCCCATCTTTAATGCATCAATAGGAAGAATTTGCCCTCCCACTGTGGGTGATATCGTACTTCGAAAATAAAAATTTTTTTTTCCGTATGTCTGTCTTGATAACTTCGCCAGGTCTTGATGCAACCTGCAATCTCCTCATCAAGAGATAAGATGCTTTGAGACGAATCATGGTTGCTAACATGATTCAGTTTTTTCTTGTCTGCATAAAAGAAGAGCCTACCTCGGAGCCCAGAGTTGTCGGCTTTTCCTTGAAGTAGGTTGGGACTATGGTATATCATCGTGACTTAAACTTGTGAGTGGAGTTGTAATTCTCGGCCGAAACTCGAACACGGGTTGTTATGGCTACCTAAGTAAGTAAGTAAGTAAGGAGGTGTAATTGTTCATTTGATGTTGTTAGCACAGGGAAAGTCTTTTTAACCCTTTCGGCTCCAACTTTTTTCCTGTGGAACGAACATTCTTCTTTTACTTTTAAGCATGTTGTATTTGTTCAACAAGTGTATTGGCAAAATTTCAAGTTGCCACGCCCATCCGTATGGGCGCTAGAATAAGTTACTTTTACTATGAAAAATTTTTTAAAACTAAGCTCTTAAAAGTGCAACTTACAAAAATATTTTATTTAATCTTTGCTGAAAAGTATTTCATTAAAACATTTATCAAATTTTTTATTATTATTTATAAAAAATTAAGTATTAATTACGTCTTTATAAATTTACAAGCATATTTTCGAAGACACAGCTGCAGTCTTTTGAAAATAACTTTGCTAAATGATTCACAAATTAGTTTTTATTTTGTTACACATCGTGTTGACACATGTACTTACCGTTATCATTACAGTTTAGCAATTAAAAACAAAAATAACGCTGTTCGTATGTCGACAAACAAGCGAAGTTGCTCTCAGGCAACTTTGGGGTCGAAAGGGTTAAACAAATTGATGGGAAGACGTTATCTATCGTTGATATAAAAGACCTAGAAAAAGAGTTTTATTTAATGCCATTGGGGTATTGTAATTCTTTTATCTATAATACGTGTACCTGATAGAAATCCTTGAATTTTATACGCTTATCAGTTTTTAGTCATGGATGATAGTATCCTAATCTGATACGAAGATGTGTATGGCATGAATGATTTTGTGTTCAAAGCTTAAACTAGGTACGGCCAGTTGAAAGCGTTAATTTGAAGTTTAGGTCTTTGTGTGGGAATCCGTGTCCGGGTGACACCAATTAGGGCGTCTACTGTGGCTTGTATACATCACTTGCACATAACAAGAGTGACCGCCACGAATCGCACTTAGTACGGCCGGGCCGCTATTTCCTTAACTAGAGAGTAATCCTAATGTACCAGAGACTTAACACAGGTGTTAATGTTTGCACCAGTAGATTTATATGATTGTACTCATCTACTGGAATGTTGACTGATACTATTGATGCAATATTCTTATGTATATTGATCCAATATTGATAGTGTTGACTGGGTGGTTCTTATTCCTAAGAAAAAATTAATTTTTTCTTTTAATTTCACGGGGCAACACATTATTTGAATACATACCATAAGAAACTAGTAAATTCTTTTTTTTTTAAAATTTTTTAATGATATTTAGGGGTCACTACCGGAGGGACCATTGATTGGTACCAATGACAGAAAAAGTGGGGAAACTTGAATATGTCCTCGTATCTATATAAAATAGGTACTTCCTATTGGTTTTTGTGGCCGATAAATACGAATCTGGAGTCAAAAACTGGAAATTGAAAATAGCGCTTCCAATATGACATTTATGTGAAATTACGCATTTATATAAAATTTTCGGATGCCATTTTGAACCTTTAAGTCTGAGTTTCCGCACCTATAAAACAATACGTACACCTTAGATTTTTGTCCTCTATCACATATCCGAAGCTCATTTAAATCGACTAATGACACCAAGGGACGTTTTCTTGTAAGAGGTCTAAACTTTGACAACTGGTAGCGACCTCTAAATCATATAAAAAAATTTAAACAAAAAAATCTCTTTTATATAGATGTATATAATCGAATAATAGCATGCCGCGATGGTAATTCAAAAGTCGATAAATAAGGACCACCCTAGTGTGTATTCCTATTGGGTACTAGTATTGGGCGCTGGCCACGTTAGAAGGTATGAACTTGATATCCAGTAAATCTGGTTGTTATAAATACTTTTTCATTTGCACGGTACTTTTTCTCAAGGGGGACTGCATGAGTATTATGATGAGTCTGCTATTTCATGAAACCTAGGTTCCATAGCCATGGGGCTCAGTAGAATTAAGCTCTGTGGGCAGGGGTCTACTATAAACACGAATGTAGGATTGTCTTTATGTATGCAGCGTTTTAAGACAATTAAGTGCATATTTTTGGTTTCACACACACACATCGTTGAGATATTTCAATGATATTTGGGTTGTGTCTTCAAATCAGATAATGCTAAGAAAGTACGAAAATGCTGTAGTAGCTGAACTCTATTAATAATGGATGAAAAAAAATAATGAAAATTTGTCATAGGCTGTTTTTCACTTTTAACGACTACTACTTCCTTTCTATAGGAAGTATATATTTCTTTCTATAAGAAATATATTCTATATATATTCTGCGATGGCTAAGCTGGTTATCCAAGTGTTTGTTCGCAAAATTTTTAATTATAAAAACAACACGAAATGAAACTTTATTCAAATTATTTCTTATATTATTTGTCCGCTATTAATTACAATATAAATGTAATGAAATTTAATAAAACTTAAATTATTATCTCTACACCGAAAAAATCGACATGTTTTAAAACTGGTCACAATGATATAATTTTTAAATTGTACTTTTTCAAAAAAAATTTTTGAATTTTTTAAATATTCCCATATAAATTGATACTTGAAATTGATTGATACAATTGATTGATAATTGAAAGTTGTTGAAAGCGATTTTTTGATAACAAATTGTTTTTAAATTGAAAACTTTGTTATGAATTTATATGTGAAAATTTAAAAAATTTAAAAATTTTATATGAAACTATATAGTAAGGATGGAGCTTTGGCAGGGTACCGAAGCTAAAATATCCGCCCGCGGCCATATTGAAGTATATTCGAATTCTTTAGCCACGACATACACGATGACAGTCAGTTTTATATATTAACGAAAGTTTTCCTATTTTGATGAAGTCACTTTGTATGGAAGGTAAGCGTGGTTTTGATCCGTTTTTGCCAAATATCATAGAGATGATTTGATGATTTGATATTACATTTCAAATTAATGTGCGAAATTTCAAGACATTTCTTTGATTTTGTGAATTTTTAAGAGATTTTACGTTTAAAATAAATTGACTTTGTGTGGGAAGAAGGCGTGGTCTTCATCCAATATTGCCATATATCATAGAGATAGTTTATATTAAATATCAAAGCTTACGTGCAAAATTTTAAGACATTTCTTTAAGTTTTGAAGATTTTTAAGAGATTTTATGTGTAAAATAAAGCCAATTAGTGTGATAGGTAGGCGTGGTTTTCATCCGATTATGCCAAATATCATACTGATGGTCTATATTATATATCAAAGTCTATGTGCAAAATTTCAAGATATTTCTTTAATTTGAGCCACTTTGTAAGGTAGGTAGGCGTGGTTTTCCTTTGTTTTTTCCAAAATTCATAGCTAGGATTTGAATTGAAGACCAAAGCTTACATGCCAAATTTCAAGGCATTTCTTCAATTTTTGTGGATTTTGAAGACATTTTACGGTTAAAATAAAGTCACTTTGTATGGGAGGTAGGCGTGGTTTTTATCCAGCTTGGCCCATTTTCGTACTTGTTCTTCATTTAAAAAAAAAAGAATCTTATACTTTGAATTTCATCGCGATAGCTTTAAAATTACGGCTGTAATCGTGTCCATAGACGGACAGACACACGGGCACACAGAAATCGACTTAGGAGATGATGCTGATCAAAAATATGTATATATTTTTCTATACCTGTCAAGCCTCCTTCTTGGCGTTACAAGTGAAATGACAAAGTTAAACCCCTTACGTAGTACGCGTTGGGGTATAAAAAGATAATTTGAAAATGATAACATTGTGATTAATTTTAAAACATGTCGATTTTTTTCAGTGTATGTAAGTTGTTGCTCGGGGTTACTTTGTTCCGATGTGGTGTATTTGATTCAATATGATAATAATACGGATTTGGCATCGAGAGAAGTGCCAACCGCGACTCAATATCCTAAAAAAGAAAGAAAGATAAGTGCGAACCGCAATTTGATCTATAAAACGAAAAGAGGGATACGGCTCGTATCCCTTTTTGATCGAGAAGAAGTGCGAACCGCTGCTCGATATACAAATTGAAAAAATTGTCGTCGAGAAAAGAAGTCGAGAGGGCCCTATTTTCTACCCTCTTAAAAATCATATCGTACTTAAAAAGTCAGTTAAAGCCATATAATTCAGAGAATATTAATAAAATTGACTCAATGTTAAAAGTGATTTAATTAAGTTTTTAACAACAAAATGTCAGCATTTTGTAATTAATAAGCTATCTAAGCCTAATGATAATTTGTGACACTTTCTGTGCTTTTTTAATCACATACCACACCAGCAGCACCACCACAACAGGCAACAAATTGTAAATAAGGTTGTCTTACCGAAAAAACAGCTAACGAAACAAAAGCTGTGAACCTACATTACTGAAAACGGTCAAGGGTCTTGCAAAGAATTACTACTACAAATACTACTAATACTACTACTACCTTAATCACTATTTGACACTTTTGACTTGCAGGACACGTCAGGCATGAAGTAAACATAATATTGCTCCACATTTGCTTCAGCAAGTATAGAAAAATACTCAAGATTAATCGAATTCATTGGATTTGTCATAGCAGTTAAGGAGACAGCCGACGGCTCAGAAAGTTAAGTGCTCCGACATTACTTACACACCATCTATGCAAAGGTCAATAGGACCGTGTTGTTGTTTGACATGAAACTATATATTTTATTTATGTCTCCGTCAATGTGTGGTTGTGCGTTAAGTGGGCAAAGTTACACATCTAGAATGTCGGAAAGATTTTGACACATTGAAAATAAGTTTGGACATGGTTAAAAGGTTTCAAAATATACATAGCTGCAAATAAATGTGTTTGCCTTCGAATGGTTGCGGCAACTGTTGGTTTTGCTTATTTTATTGCTACTCAGATATTTGGCTTTATTTATAGATATCAGAAATATGCAAATAAATCTAGTTAAAGCTTATGGAATACATTTTTTAGCTTTAAATTTGTAATTTGGTTAAACTTTTCGTAATTTGGTTAATTTTATTGACTGTGATGCAAGACAGTTTATTGAGAATTGTTTTTTTTTTTTAAAATGTGATGTCAAAAAAGTTCTAACAAAATATCTGATTTAAAAGGTTAGGTTAATGTTTTATTTGAATCAGGTTATAATTGAACATTTTGTTTTGCATCTAAGGAAATCTTTAAATGGCCGATATTTTCACTTTAGTCTTTTTGATGTTGATTTTGTAGAAAAAAACTCTTCAATCTTTTCTGCAGCAATTGTGCCAAGAGGCCCTATCAAGAGGTCATTCAACATAGCAATTACTTTACAGTAAAACCATTCTTTAGACAAAAATTCTACTAATTTACTTGGTTCTCTTAACCTCTTCTCCCATTTAAAAATAACTTAATTTGCAAAAGTTTACCGAGCTTAAAAGTCCGTGCTTACAATCCTTTTTATAAGCATTCGCATTTCTTTTCAAGAAGTTGGCTAACAAATTTAATCAAATTTTATTTTTTAATTGGCTTTTGAACTCAAACCACTCAAATCAAACTTTTTTAAACTTTCTTTAATTTGTTTTTATATTTTTAACCCCACCAACTTACTACGTGATTTTTAAAATTCAAGCCGTTTTTCAGTCGCATAAACGCTGTAGTTGTCAGTAATAAAATTTTATGATTATAATCTTTTGATTGCTTCGCGTAATCAAAAACACAAAAAAAAAGAAAATAAAAAAAATTCACAACATCAACTCCAAACTTTTGCAATTAGTTAAACATAGTTCATCAAGAAGCGAACAAATTGGAGTCCACCCATAAAAACGGATATCGCTAAGTATAGCTACTTCATGAAATGGTTCCTGTTGCTTTTATTGATTTCAACTTTGTGAAAATGTTTCATCTTGTGTCCAGGCTTGTAAACTTTTGGTTCAGTTAATTGTGCTGCCAATAGTGGCGGTTACAGATTGCAGGGCGGGTGGAAGTGGTGTTTCAAGTGACAGAAATAAATGATGCGTTTTAGAAATAATTACATGAGCGTTGCAAGGCGTTAAGGGGAGAGATGCCCCCTAGACATCATGCAAATTAAAAAACAATAAAATTATATTGTAAAAAATTCTTAAAGTGCTGCGACAACAAACTATACATAACTAAAGGGTCCACCAAATAACTTTTTTTTTTTGAAAATACAAAAAAAAAAAAACTACTGAATATTTTCTTTTTTTATTTGAATGTACAATCCTTCCGGTTAATAATGGAAAATAATTTCATTCAAATTGCTGCCTCGGCTGGTCATGCAGTAGCCTACACGATCGGTCCAATTTTTAAGCACATTATCGATTGTGTGCAGCTGTATTTCACCAATTGCTTCACGAATATTGTCCTTTAAAGCGTCAATTGTCTCTGGCTTGTCGGCGTGACACTTATCTTTGAGGGCACCCCACAAATAAAAGTCCAACGGTGTCAAATCGCAGCTCCGAGGTGGCCAAACGACATCAGCTCTGCGGCTGTTAATGCGATCTGCAAAAACAGGGCGCAAAACATCGAGTATAGCTTCGGCTGTGTGGCACGTAGCTTTCTTGCTCATTTTCGAAGAAAAATGGCCCAATTATACCTCTGGACCAAAATCCGCACCAAACAGTGACTCGTTTTGGGTGCATCGGCTTTTCAATGTATGCGTGCGGGTTTTCTGTGCCCCAAATGCGACAATTTTGCTTGTTTACATACCCGCCAAGATCAAAATGAGCTTCATCTGAAAAGGTGATTTTTTTGGCAAAATCGGCATCTTCTGTAAGTCGATCGCAGGCCCACTCAGCGAAGCGAAAACGCATTGGATGGTCAGTTGGCTTCAACTCCTGAACCAATTGGACTTTGTACGGCGTCATACCAATGTCTTTATGCAAAATTCGTCTCAATGATGTCTCCGAAATGTTCAATTGTTGAGAACGACGGTGAATTGATGTTGATGCCGTTTCACGCACACTTTCTGCCACAGCAGCAATATTCTCGGGTGTACGCACTGTTTTTGGCTTTTCACGCTCTGGTTTATCGATGAGGATGCCAGTTTCTTTCACTTTTTTCACAAGATAACGAACATACGGAGCTGACGGTGCTTCTGTTCTTCCAAAATCCGTACGCAATTTTCGCACACAACATTACCATGATTTTAAAAGTAGTGTCGCAATATTTCCCAGCGTTGTTCAAGCGTATACACAACCATATTCGTTCAGCGTTCAGCGGAAGGATAATACTAATTATCTGTCAAATCAGACATGTGCTAAGTGTTACCATTCACGAAATAAGCACTAGTTGAAAAAAAAGCGTTAAATGGCGGACCCTTTAGTTTTATAAGTTTCTACACATCAAATGCAATTTTTTGTAGTTAAATAAACGATTTTCAAATCAAACTTCAAACTTTTGTCAATTGAGCCTTTGCAAGAAATACCTTTATTTTAGGATTTTTTACTGTTAACTTAAAACTTTGGTTTTTAGCTAAAAATAGCCATTATATGTTATAATATATGATTAAATATAGAAATAATAATAATATACTAAGATGAATTTTAAGTCTAAAAAGTTGCATTCGATTTGTAAAGAGTTTAATATGATTAGGTAAAAAGTTTTTTCTGAACTGGAAAAATTTGAATTTAAACGATAAAAGGTTAAATTTGAAGTGTAAAAAATTTAATTTGATTTCTGTATCGTCTTGTTCAACTGAAAAATAAATTGCCATCTAAGGTAGGGTTGCCATACGTCCCGGTTTTTGATTGCTTGTCCCGGTGTCCAGGTCCAACGTTAATATGCCCCGGATTTATCTTAAAAGGGTCCAATTTAATGATTTAATTAGGAGAAAATTTGCAAAAATTACATTTTTAAAATTTGCAACTACTTTTTAAATGTGAAATAGTAGTCAGATCATCTTTCATTTTCAGTAAGTTGAGCTCCTCACTAGCAATAATGATTAATTGATATATCACCTGCAGAATCCCATCCCTTACAGCTGTTTTTCATTACATTTATTTTGTGCTTTTTCTTTGCTCGCTGTAACTTTTCATGTAAGTTTTCGAGTCAAAGTTTGTTGTTTATATTCTTATATTGTTTTTTACTACCTTAGAAAATGCCAAAGAGGAAGAGTAACAGGAGGAACAGTTTATATAAATTAAAAAAGGTTTCAGGAAAAACCATCGAGGGAATTGGTTGCCCTGCTCATATACTTCACAACACAGTTTCGACTGCTGTGGATGTGATGTCAATCGATGTGGAGCCTGTGGTGATTAAAATATATAAATATTTTTCTATATTTACTGTAAGAACGGAGCTGCTTAAAGAATTTTGCGACAATGCGGACACAACTTACAAATGAATTCTTTCTTATAGAAGAAGCTGACTGAAAGTCAAAATCATAATCATAAGTCAGTATCTCAGTGGACTAAGGAAAGAAATTCGTTCAACATTAGAGCAGTAGAAAGCATAATTCAATGCAAAGTCAATTTTAATTTCACTTGCACAGAGTTTTACAATTATATTAAAGGCAAGCCGGAAATTTCTAAACAAGTTCTAAGTAATGAAAAATATGACTGAAATTTCTTTAGGAATTTTTATTGAAGAATCCAATCTAGTCTTTTATGTTGACAATTAAATGTGCATTAAAAAAATATGTGAATATATAATTTTTATAACTTTATCTTAAAGTTTTTTTTGTCGACAGTTGTTTCACCAAAGTGTCCCGGTTTTGCAATAAACATATCTGGCAGCCCTTATCTAAGGAGTAGTCGAATATCAAGCAGCGCAGTTTGCTGCACCTAACAATATATAATCAGCAGTTAATTTGAAAACTATTTTTGAAACAAAAATGTTTTTAACTTTTGTGCACAAATTTGTTCATAAGAAAATAGTGGGCAATCGGAAAAAATAAATAATGGTCAAAGGAAAGTTTTTTGGTGGAAAGTGCAAATTGTGCCTTCACATGCTTTTCAGCTTTCAACTGAAGTCTCTGATAAAGTAGAATTTGCATCCACTTTATCTTCTAGTCCTGATATATACTAAAGACAATATATATACCTAGACAATACTAAATTAAAATTTGTATATTATGCCTTCATATATAAAAAAAAATCACCCCCACCCCTGGCTGATATCATGGCTACGCCCATGAATGACTATGTCGCGATTGTGACAAATTTGTACGGGAAATACGCTAATTGAGTGTGATTATCTGAAATAGCACAAAATATGCGAAAATCTATAGCTTTGTAAAAATACTTTGTTAAGAAGTAGAAGTAGTTTCTTTCAGAAAACTGTGTTTTCAAAATAGTATATCCTATATAAATATTAGTCCAAAGACTATACTAATAAAATGTAAGGAACTCAATGCCAGTAAATGTGAGGTGACAAAAAAGTTAAGTTTACCCGCCTTAAAACTCGATCGCTCCGATTTTGATAAAACTTGGTGAAAGTGTCGATTTATTTGTATTATTAGCCTAACTTAAGGGGGGATACAAAAAGAAAAAACTTTTATTTTTACCATTTGTTTTATTCTTTCATATGTATGCACAACATCTCAAGAATATTGTGTCCAAATTTAAAGTTGATCCGAGTAAAACTAACGCAGATATTAATTTTTAAGTAAGTGTACCTCGAACGTCGATTTCGCATATCTGCGTGGCGCGCTTGGCTGGCTGTTTCGTACTCTTTTGTTGTCCCCAAATTACTTTATTTGTCGAGCGATCTACCTACGTATACAAAAGCGATGCCTGGCCTTCTGTTAAATCCGTTTCTGTTTCGAGAATATTTTGCCAACAAAAGTTTGAATCAGCTTATTTGGAGATTTGCTCTGAAAAAATCATCTGGCAGCAAACAAATTGTTGAATTTGCATTTTATGCAGCTGCATGCACTTTCAACGAAGGTGCTGGTGCTTTTCTCACCCTTCTGTCGGATATGAACGTCACCGTCGGCCCAAGTGTTTATGAATACGCAAGGTTGGAGAACAGCAATCGCATTGACAGGGCCAAGATTCAAGCTGAGCATCAGTGCAAAAAAGCCGGGATAAAACAAAGACTTGAGAAAAAAAGAGTCTGAAGACATCGAAGCTGCTGCCGGCAGTCTACTCTATGGAGCTGAAATCGATGATTCTGTGTAAGTTAAAAGAACATTTCTTTTTTCTTCACTTACGTATATTTAGCTCACAAACTTTTAAACGCGTTTTTCTCAAAACTACTTTTTCAGAGACCGTGTTCACTGCCATTTAAAAAGTACCTGACCGACTCATTTGAAACTTGGTACACATTTTCTACACATAAAATACCTTCCCACAACGTTTAATTACATTTTTTTTTGACATTAAGGGGAATCCCACCCACAAAATGACGTAATTTTTCGTGGAAAATAGCAGTTTACACTTCAGATGGCCATCTAAAATTTTTAAGTGAAAAAAAATAATCATAGAACATTGGAGGGGGAGGATTTAATGATACTTTGACTAAATTTTAATGGTTTATGATTTCAGATAATTTCTCACCGAGATTTATTGAACCCCGCAAATTGTTCTTTTTCTAAGATATTCTGGGGTAAGCAATATTTCCCCATGAAAAATAACAGAATATTGTCAAAAGTATACTTAATAATGTACAAAAAGTTTGAATAAATTTGCTTAATTCATCATTTTTTTTCTTACGCTGAAACCCTTACCACCTCTTTAAGGAGTGGTAAAGTATTTTTATTTTATGTATACGATTTTTTAAAAATTAATTAGATAAAAGTACTATTTAAGATTTAGGTACATTTTAGAGTTATAATTTCAAGTCAATCAGAAAAAGACTGACGGAGAAATAGCGTTTTATACATGTTCAGTAGGAATGTTCAACATATGTTTTGCTATTTCTGTCTAATTCCAAGATATCTTTTTCTGTTGAAGGGCCCATATATATGTACAGTGCGGATTTAGGTAGGGGATAGGGGGCTGCAGGCCCCGGTCCCGAGCAATCAGGAGCCCCGCAGGCACTTTTGTCAAAATGTCTAATTTGCTTTTTTTAATGCATTTCGATTCAGGAACAAAATTTGTATTTTCTTTAAATTTTCTTCCATTTATTTTTATTGGAACCGAAAAGTTCCAGGTTCGATTCCGCACGGCGAGCAAAGAATTATATTTTTTTTTTTTGTTGATGAACGTGTTTTTTTTTAATTCACTTAATGTTGTTTTTAAATTTAAAAGTGGTTTTATTATAAAAAAAACCATTAAATTATCAAATCTATCCTTCTCTCGTGTGTCTAATGACACAGCTGTACTTTTTTTGCAGAATATATCTCTAAACTATGCTTAAGCCTGCTAGTATGCTAGTTGTTTTTTAATTTTGTATTTTTGGATTTTGGGCTTAGGTGAATCAAATATTTTTTTTTGGCAAGGTATCTAAGTATGTGCTTTGAAAGCATATTGAATGTATTAAACAATAAATTGCTTAGGGGAATAAGCACAAATTTATAATTCCCATACAATTCTCTTTGCCCAAGCCGACTTAGTTGATTTACCTATTGCTTTTTTTCTCGGTGTACTTATTATTAAAATTTCAAAATGAAAATACCCCTATGCTGGGCTTAAGCCCAAATATAACATTTTAAAAGTTATTTAAAAAAAATCAACCCAGTTCTTTTGGAGTGTACCTGCAACAAAAATTTGCACTTCAATTTTATATAATGGTATAGATAGATATAGATGAATCTACTATTTTTATTTGATATTTGATATTTATTGATAATTAGTACAGTAAGAACTATGTTCTTTTTAAGCACAAAGGTTAAGTAATTAAAGAATTATATAACATCTTGAGATTTAAAATTTTAACTGAGAAACAAGTGAGAGATAACATGTAAAATAGACATTAAAATAAGTTAAAACTAATTATTTTAATTAACTTAAGTGAAAACATTAGAGAATTGAAAGCCAAAGGTGTAACAATAACAAATTCTGTAATTTAAAATGTACCAGTTAAATTATTGCAAGTTTAAATTATCATACATAAAATATAAGGAGAATTAGATTTGAAAGACTAAGTTAGTTGCAAAAATTAGAGGACGTGATTAAGAAAAAAGTAGAGAAAAAGTTATAAGAGAGATAGATATAGGAGCAAATATACTGATTATTTATATTATGTTCTGTGAGAAGTACTCAACTATGGCATTCTTGAAACGTTCATTTCCAACAATTGATTTTATGTTAGTTGCTAACGAATTCCATAACCTGATAGCATTAATAAAAAATAATCTTGTTGAATTTAGGAAGTTGAAATTCGGCAAAGTAAGCATATGACTTCTACGCGAGTGACTAAATTGTAATTTTTCATACAAGTATGAGGGTGTTTTTAGTTTTATCAGCTTGTGCAGAAAAATTCAATTTCTGGCATTTAGGTAACTAATAATATCACAACCAAGCAAACAATTCCTGAATTGAGCCAAGTGATCGAATTTGCGCAAACCATAAACGTAACGGGTAGCATGATTAAATGCAATTTCTAATTTAAGCCGAGACCGTGAGTCCAACTTGCTATATACAAGCTCAGAGTATGTGATCACAGGAAGAACTAGTTGAATTATTAGTTTTTTCCTTGTATCAATAGGTGTATACTCTGCCGACATCCTTAGATTACGCAAGACATAATAAATTTTACGAACGACGCTGTTTATGTGGTCAGTACATGTGAGTGTACAATTTATGTTGAAACCTAGGTTACACACACTTCTAACTACCTTAATATTCTTGTCACCTATTAATAGTTTAGGAATATCCTCAAAAATAATTTCGCTTTTGCAAATGGGTAACACATAAGACTTTAGTGCATTCAACAGGAGACCATTTCTCTGAGCCCATTGGCTTATACTAAGCAAGTCTTCATTCATCCTGCACACCAAATCTTCCAAGAGGTTAGTACTACCAGATAAGTAAAGTTGCACATCGTCAGCATATGCATGCATTATGGAGTACTTGCAGTTAAGAAAAATGTCATTTATGAAAACTGAAAATAGTAGAGGGCCAAGAACTGATCCTTGGGGGACCCCGCTGTCAATTAACTTATACTGTGAGAATCTATTGTTAACCTTTACCCTTTGAGCTCTGTTGGTTAGGTAACTTTTTACAAAATTAACAGCTTTTTCACAAAATCCATAGATATGTTTAAGTTTAAGACAAAGAAGAGAGTGTATTAACTGTGTCAAACGCTTTGGAGAAATCGAGCAAACATAGTAACGTAACCAAACTCTTATCATACGAGCACAGTATATCCACAGTATATATCCAGAACTTTTACTGTAGCTGTTGAGCAGCTGTGGCCAGCACGAAATCCAGATTGAAGTGGAGAGAGGAGACTATTAGTCGTTAGGAATACCGACACTTGTTCAGCCATAAGAGCTTCACAGACTTTGGATAGAGACGACAAAATGCTTATGGGCCGGAAGTCTTTAGGCTCGGAAGCAGCATTTTTTTTAGCCACAGGTGTTACAGTTGCAACTTTCCAGGAGCCAGAAAATGAGGAAGTAGTGAGGCAGTGGTTAACAATATGTGTAAAAGGGCTTACAATTTGACCAAGAATAATTTTTATAAATTTTATATGTATTCCATCTTCACCAACTGAATTAGATTTAACATTCATTATGGACTTTGCTACATCAACCTCACTAACACAAGTAAATTGAAAGGTTTGCTCAGCAGGAGGACTTAAAAATTCATACTGATCATTTTGAAGATTTGAGGAATTAGAAAGAAAAAAAAAAAAAAAAAATTTTAGTATTTATATAGTTGATAGGTGTTTACTAATTTTTGTGACTAGCTGTACATCTGTTGTTTTCGTAATAATTTTATTACGTGTATTGATTATCTTTCATGTAGCTAGCGTAAACATATAAATTATTTCTACCGAATAAATATTCATGAAATCGTGATAGGCAAGGCACTAACTCATATTATTGAAAAAGCTAAATACGCGCCCAACAACTCACCTCAGTTCAAAAATATTCCGCCCCGTGAACAAACGATTTTTAAATATTTTATGTTTTTTACAAACATTGGCCTATAATATGATAGATGTGTTACAATGATTAACGTGGGTGCGTTTATTCGGCCAATTTCTATACAATATTTTTTTGCTTTTGTTTTTCTCTTCTAAATCCTTAGCTACACTTTGCCTGGGCATGTGTAAATGTTTCTTTACTGTTTTATTTTAATAAACACGCTATATCCAACGAATTTGTATTTTATATGCGTTAAGTGTAACTCACCACATGTGGGGTGAATAAAACATGACCATTGGTGGCGTGCGCGTTGAGTGGAAGTCATGCAAGCTACAGCTCGTAAATTAAGAAGCAAGCATTTAGGTAGGTGCCATATATTGTAGTAGCTGTTTGTGTTGTTGTTCTTGTTGGAATTGCTATTAATGTGGTTGTTGCGAATGTTGTGGCGTATGCGCGATTTTGTTAAGATTTATGTGACATTTTTAAATGGTAAACAAAGAATTTAGTACGAGCTCCGACTTGTTTAATTTGCACAGCTCTTTTATATGGTAATGCAATATATATTGTTTTTCCCCAAACATTTGTTTGAAACGCTAAAAAAAAAAGAAAACCGTAATGTAATTTTTTAAATTAAAATTTTATATTTTATGCTTGGTTAGTTTTGTTTATTTGTATCTAAATTTGCGTTTGCAGCTGTGCTATTTATATCTCTGAAATAATGAATTGGTTGCAAAAAATTTTTTTTTGGCACTGAAAAAGATTGCTTTATATTAAAGTTTTTTAATAATAATTTTGTGTGCATTTAAATATGTATCTTTTGTACGTTCCATTGTACAGTGATGAATGAAAATGTGGGTAAATTTGGGCAAATGTGCGCCATTAGTGGCAGGTTTTTATTTCAGCTAACCGCACTTTGGCAACCGCAGCTGGCATTGTTATGCTTATAATCATAAAAGTAGGCTTATTGTGCATATTGAAATTTCTATTTATATTTTTTTTTAGTTTTGCCTTTTTGTTCTTAATTTGCCACATTTCTATTCTATTTGTTTTGTGTAGCACTTTTTGGCACTTATCATCTTTTGTTTTACTTCCTGTACTATTGGTAAAAAAGTGTCCTTGCAATTTTGCTGTTTTCTTGTGTGCTTCTTTGTTGCTATTTGCCACTCTTTAGTTATGTTGTAATGGTTTTTTTCCACTGTCTGACAGTTGGAAAAGAATTTTAGTCAAAATGATGCTTGGAAGTGAGAGCGTCAAAGTGAGAAATGATTGCAATTTACCGTTTCTCTGTTCTTTAAGTGTACCATTTTTCTGCCAGATTGCGCCTCCATTGAAGTGTTGATTTATGCTATATTTTTTATTTAGTTTTAGCATGTTTTCATGTTTGTTTTCGTCAATATTGTTTACGTTTCACGACAAGCGTTTTTTTAATTAATTATCAAAATTATTTATATATACTCGTATGCTAGTAACATACCCAAACCGTCGTTAACCGGGAGCATATATAAAAGACTAAAAGGAGTTCCAGTGATACCTTCAGCTTAAATCGCATAAACTTCAGCGTATATATTTTTTTCTTATAAGATATATATTATTACATGTAATAACAATAGAGTTGAGCTACTACAGCTTTTTCGCACTTCCTCAGCATTAACCAATTCAAGGCAACGACCCTAAAATCATTGAACAATATCAATGTTCTGGATACCAGTGACCCCAAAAAAGTGAATGTGGGAAAAATTTACCTACCAATGAATGAGTTGGGCACAGGGAACACACAAGACATAACAACTAACCATGCATATACATAGATCTAATTAAACAACCTGTTTTAATCTACTTTTGAGTTGACCTTGATATTCGCAATCCTTAAAAATTTTTGATCTTTTATATCTTCCCGTAATCCTATACTTTCTAGGTGTGGCTGACTAGAATATCGTGTAAGCATGCTTATAAAAATGAAATTTTTTAATTACAACAATACCATGTGCTGTGCTTAAAAATTGTAAAAATTAGTTTGTAATTGGTTTTAAAGCAAATAATTTTTGTAAGAAGTATCCGTCCTCTTTTGTAGTATTTTTTTAAAAAAACATCATTTATAGAATACATTTTTTTTTTCGAATCTTTGCTTAAAAATTTGTTTTGCTCTTAAAATACTCCAGAGCAATTAACATCAGGTCAGAAAATGCCAAAAACTTTGTATTAACTTAACATGAAAACTTAAACGCGCCTATGTATTTAATTAAGTACAATATTTAAAATGAATATTTAACAAGATTACTTTAATTGTTTTATTTTTTAATATTTAACATATTTGGCCAAAATGTGTGATATTAAAAAAAAAAATTGTGGAATAACCCCTAAGAGCGTATTCTGTATGAGCTGTGTAAACTTAACCCTTAAGGGCCTCCGGGAGTTTTTCGAAGAAAAAAAAAATACAATTTTTAAACTTTACTTTTGAAGCTCTGTTAATTTTAGATCAAATTTTTTTCTACATTATTAAAGTTTAACTATTGAGTATTTATGCCTGACACGTTGGTCCAAAAATATTTGTCGATAAGGTAGAAAAGTGCAATGCCACGAAAGACATTAAATTTGCGGTGAGCAAGATATCGGCAGACTAGTTGACCAAAAAAATTTTTTGTTCGGTTTTGTAAAGAGTTTTTAGGCGTTTAATCGTTGATTTTTGAAAAATATTAATTTATGACAAAATGGCGGGCGTAAAACGAAAACTTTATTTTTTTTTGTAAAAAAATTGACTTCGTTTTAGGTTATAAATCAAAAAGTATGTACCCAAAAAAAAAAAAAAAAAAAAAATCGAACGATTAAATGCCCAAGAGATCTTTACTTAACCGCAAAATTTTTTTTTCAGATGAACCAGTCTGCAGATACCTTGCTCACCGCAAATTTTTAAAAACTTTTGCGGCATTGCTCTTTTCTTCCTTATCGACAAATATTTTTAGACCAAAATTTCAGGGAGAAACCTTTCATAGTTATACTTTAATAATGTAAAAAATTTTGGTCTAATATGAAATACAGCTTCAAAAAAAATTTTCAAAACGGAGTCTTTTTTTTCTTCGAAAAACTCCCGGAGATCCTTAAAAGCCTGAACAAAAAAAATTTATGTAATAAATCATATATTTCCGAACAATTTTTTTTGCGTTTTTGCTTATAGCTGGCATTTACCAGAGGAATTTTAAAATTGCATTTTGTACCATTTTTTATTGAAAACATAAAAAGACAAAAGAACAATGCAGAAAAATAGCAAACAAATTTTCAGCAGTGACATTTAGTGTCGATGAAATTCGACAGTAAAAACAGTAAGTAGATACCAGTAAAAAATTAAAAGCAAGGATTGGAAATGTTTCCAAGCAAACCCGTTTTTTTTAAGACTATTCGTGAAAATGTCTGTTTTTAAATGACTATTTATTGAATTTATTTATCAAATTAATTTTGAGTACTGAGTTTTTGAATATTACCTTTAATTTTTTAGAAATAGTCCAAATTAAGAATTTTAAATTGTCGTTCAAATAACTATCACAAAGTTTCGCTAATACTTTTATTAATAGTAGAACCAAAAAAATATAGTCTTTAGATTTGGTTTCTTTTTGGCTACCTTATGCCTCTATCCCTTGATACCTTGATCTTGATCCCTGATTGATACTTATACACAAGGTATTTATACCTTTCTTTAAATATTACCTTTCTCGAAAAAGATTTCGACAATTTGACTTGTATTTAAAAAAAAAATATTTTAAAATCTTTGAAAACTGAACTGTTCCGTTTTCTCATAAAAATTTGAAATCATGATTGAAAGAACCATCCAATTCCCAATAGCAATAACAATAAGAGACTACAATAAAAGTAATATTTAAATTTCAGATTATTTTTCAAAAACCATAGTTCGAAAACTGGTCTTTGCATGGAACCAATATCTTACAGCTAATATATTTTTTGCATTATCACATCAAAAGAAGACTTTTGTTTGAAAACCATTACTCAGCTGGATAAATTTTTATAAAAAGAAATAAACACTTTTTTTTAGATATTTACGGATATGTTCAGTCGTGGATTTAAATTTGAATTACTTGCAAAATGGAAATTTTTTCAACTTCTAAATTGTTCTTAAAAATGTCGAAGTTTAAAAAAATGTAATTGTTCGTTTTTCTTATGAAAATTTGGTAACAGGATTAAAAAAATAATCAAATTTCCATAGAATTGACTCCATTAAATGTTTTAAAATTATTTTTTATTGAGAATTTTTTCAAAAAAACGCATATTTAGATTTTAGGTGATTTTCTGAAGCCTGTTATTTGGAAAAGACTTCACACAGGCCTAAATTGTTCTGATAAGTTGGAGATCTAAAATAACTTATTTACCAAGAAAGCAACAAAAGAGAGTGGGAAAATTGTTTTTGTTATCCGCTTTGCGTGTTAAATTTCGTGGTTCATATATTTTTTGCTTTATACAGCTTTTCAAACTTTAAAAAAAGTCCATTCAAACGAATGCTTTCTAAAAGGTTTTGGGTCCAATAAGCTTAAATATTGCATAAAAAATATCAACCTAATTTTCTACAATTTATAAAATTACATTCGTTCAAATATATATTTTTGTAGATATCAGGGAATTTTTGATCATCAAAATCTATAATTGAAAATGGTTCTTTAATATACAAACTTCTTGAAGTTGAATTTATATACGATGATTATAACTTTTATAAGCATAGTTAATGTTTCAATTGGCCAACAAGTTGAAACTTTTGCATCTTAAAGTAAATTTACAACATTATCTCAGCTTAACTTAAAGAAAAGGTCACATTAAGGATTTAATAGTTTCATATGTGTTATTTTTTCATACTTTCTCGACCCTAAGGGGGTGATGGTTTGAACACCCAAAACTCTCCGCTTGGCTACGGGCCTGGTATCATGTTTGATTATTCAAAGGATATTGCAACAAGTTTTATATCAATTTAGTCAACCATTTCATATGTAGAATTAACCGGTGAATCGAGTGTTATCGTAAGAATTTGTGAAAACTTAACTCTTCAGTTTTCAGCGCTATGCAAAGTCACACTTTTTTTTTTTGAAGAAGACGCAGATGATATAGTAAAACGGGATTAAATTAGGGTTTAGTAAATTTTATGTAGACAGTTAAAAAAAAAAAATAGTTAACAATCGGATTTAGTTTTGGGTAAAAAAATCCAATTTGAATCAGTAAAAAATTTTAATTATTGGTAATAATTTGTGACATGGTTTTCTCGAAACTCAGGTAAAACTCAGCCGCCCCAGGATCCTGTGAAAGATCCACTAAATTTCACAAATTATTTTGAAATAAAAACACGCAGGTTTTCAAGTAACTCAAATACTCCTTTTATTAAACAATTTACTAACTTAGTATCTTAAATAAGCAGCCTCAGATAGGAGTTGGCGTGGGTATTGGTGGGTTACGGTCTTAGTCTTTTGGTATTCGGTTGGTAATCGCTTCAGTAGCCAGTAAGTGCCTCGGTAAGCGGTTGGTAAGCACTAGGGTAATCAGTTATTACCTCGGTAATCGGTTGGTCAACTCTCTGGCCCTGGCTAGTGTCTCAAGTATTTGAGCACTCGGTAACCGCTTGGTAATCGCTCCAGTAGCCAGTCAGTGTCTTGGTTATGTTGGTAAGCACTTCGGTAATCAGTAGTTGCGCTCGGTAATCGGTTGGTAGCACTGCGGTAGTCGGTGATGGCTTTAGAAACTGGTAATCACTTGGTAATCGCTTCGGTAATTAGTAAGTGCCTCGGTAATCGGTTGGTAAGCACTTCGGTAATAAGTGATTGCCTCGGTTATCGGTTGGTAAGCACTTCAATAATCACTAGCTACCTCGGGATTCGATTGGTGAGCACTCCGGTAATCGGTAAGCAGTTGCTATTAAATTAGAATAAATTAGGCGCAGCAGAAAGCGTTGCAGCGTTTGCCGGCGTCGCAGCCCCAAACACGACCTTATGGTCGGTCGAGGCAGTGACGCCTCAGAAAATGCAAGCAAAAGAAGAAAAGAATACGTTACGCGGTAGTGAGTGCCAGCGTCGCTGCCCAGAGGAAGACCTAGCGGTCGGTCGAGGTAGTGACGCGGTCAGAAAATACAAAAAGAAGAAGAGAATAGTGACGCGGTAGCGAGTGCCTGTGTCGCTGTCCCGAGGAAGACCTAGGTCGGTCGAGGCAGTGACGTGGCAAATAGGTTGAAGAAAATAACACAAGTCAACGCAAGAAAACTATTATACCCTACTAAATATAAATAAACCAAAAACCGTCTAGCACTGCCCTGAGGAAGACCTCGCGGTCGATCAGAACAGCGGCGTGGTGAACAGTTCACCGTTGCCTCGTAGAAGACTTTGCGGTAGGTAGAAGCAACGGCTACTACTCTGCTTCGAGGAAGACCTTGCGGTCGATCGAGGTAGTTATGTTGTGTGCTTAGATTGTGGAGACAGCACTTCTCCAATTTACTTAATGGCGACGATTCCACCAATGCCGCCCATCGAGAGCACAGTGCAGTGCCACCAATCGACGATGACGGAGTGGAAGTATCACCACCTAGCCATGAAGAGGTTCGAGTTGCTATCCAACGACTCAAAAACAATAAAGCAGCGGGTGCTGACGACCTGTCAGCTGAATTGTTTAAAACCGGCGGCGATGAATTGATAAGGCGCATGCATCAGCTCATCAGCAAAATATGGCTAGCAGAAAGCATGCCCGACGATTGGAACCTCAGCGTACTGTGCCCTATACTTAAGAAAGGAGACCCTACAATCTGCGCAAGTTATAGAGGTATCAGTCTTATTTCCATCGCATATAAGGTTCTCTCAAGCGTACTGTGTGAAAGATTAAAGCCAATTACAAAAACACTGATTGGACCTTATCAGTGTGGCTTTCGACCTGGTAAGTCCACCATAGACCAGATTTTCACGCTACGACAAATCCTGGAGAAAACCCACGAAAATCAAATTGACACACACCATCTCTTTGTCGACTTTAAAGCTGCGTTCGATAGCCCGAGAAGGGATTGCCTATACGCAACAATGTCTGAGTTCGGTATACCTGCAAAGTTGATCAGACTTTGCAGAATGACGTTGAGCAACACACGCAGCTCCGTCAAGGTAGGAAATGACCTCTCCGAAACCTTCAATACCGAAAGAGGTTTCAGGCAAGGCGATCCACTGTCTTGCGATCTCTTCAACATCATCGTGGAGGGGATCGTACGAAAGGCCGGTGTGCATCGTAATGGCACCATTTTCTATAAAGGTGTCCAGCTCCTTGCTTACGCTGATGATATTGATATTGTTGGCAGAACCAAGAGAGATGTTACCGCTGCTTTCGCCGCTATCGAAAAGGAATCAGCCAAAGTGGGTTTGACGATAAATGAGGGTAAAACAAAGTATATGCTGTCTACAAACAAGGGAGCTCGGCGTTTAGACTCCCACGTTTCATCCGGCAGCTATAACTTTGAAGTAGTCAAGGAGTTTGTATACCTTGGCACCGCCATTAATACTAACAACGAAATCAGCCTGGAGATAAAGCAAAGAACAATAATTGCTAATAGGTGCTACTACGGGCTCAGTAAGCAACTAAGTTCCAGAGCCCTCTCTCGATCGACAAAACTAACACTCTACAAGACGCTCGTTCTACCTGTGCTGCTTTATGGCGCTGAGGCATGGGTAGTTTCGCAAACTGACGCAGCCGCTCTGGGGGTGTTCGAGAGAAAAGTTCTTCGCAAAATCTTCGGTCCTGTTCGAGTCGGCGATGACTATCGCATCCGAATGAACCACGAGCTGTATGAGCTCTACGGAGACATTGACGTAGTTCGGCGTATAACTGTGCAGCGACTACGCTGGCTGGGTCATGTCCATCGTATGGACGACGAAGCTCCAGCGAAAAAGGTGCTCGAAGCGAGGGTCGCTGGTCAACGACGACGAGGGAGACCATGCCTCCGATGGATGGACCAGGCTGAGGAAGCCCTAACCGCACTTGGTGTATCCGATTGGAGAAGGCGCGCGCAAAGCAGAGGCGCCTGGCGAGAGCTGATGAGGTCGGTCGAAATCCGGACACGGGTTGTCACGGCCACCTAAGTAAGTAAGTAAGTATGTTGTGTGTAGCCTATCTGTGGCTGATTGTATAACTTAAATGATAGTTCTATGATATGATTTAATCTACGAATAATCCATTAATATTACATTATAAATAATAATATTATTTTATCAAACAGATATAATATAACTATAATATACTTATTATAATTCTATGATATGATTTATTATAGAGAATTATACAGTAATATTACATTATTAATAATAACATTATTTTATCACGTAGATATAATGTGTGTAACTAGTATGAAATATAAATATTGTTAAATATTATTTTGTAACGCCATGTTACAAATTCATAAACTTTTTTGGTGTATGATTTATTAACTCTAAATAATGTTTTTTGGTGTTTTAGGGTAGGGGTGAATTTTTTGTTCCAAGAAAATGGTTGACCAAGCCGATTTAAAACCAATTTAAATATCCTTTATATAATTAAACGTGAGACTCTAAAAAAAAAGGAACGGCTTTTGCTTACAGCTGTTTTAGTGTTTTAGATATTAAACTGAAATCCCGTGATTCTTTCTACTCTTACAACCACCTTTCATAATTTCTTTCGCGTGCCTGGCTCACTTTTGGATTTTAGTAGAAAATTTAACTTATCTACTATACATGTGATATATATCCTGTTGTTGTTGACCTATTTAAAAGAGTTAAATACTGAACTAAATCAAATTTTGGGTACTTCCTTGAAAAAAATATTTTTGTTTTTGCAATTCATATCCATGTGGATTCGTGCTTTGAGATATATGGTAATGATTTTCATGGCTTTGGGGCGGTCCGGCACCGCGGAGTCCCCATATCTACGCCACTGCTTACCTCTATTTAGATAAGCGGAATTGCAATACTACCGACAAAATGGTGTTTTCCCCAAAATTTTTGCTCTTAAAAGCAGAAATCACCCTTTTTCTTATCTACAGAAATGAGCCATAATCATTCTTCTGTTTCTCTCGACAGTACTCTCGGAACCACAACTGAACTATTTATTTGAGTGCCAAAGCACAATATCCAGAATATCAGCCATTATGTTATGCCTCTTAATTAATATACGATTACGAATACTTAATATTATTAATACAGAGTAGGTTCAAAACTCAGTATCAAACAAATATAATTGATTTAATTAATGAGCCCCACGTGTAGAATATTAATTAACCAGTTATTTTGCCAAGTACAACTCATTAGTTGTAACGAAACAAAAATGCTGACAGTATAATTTTCCCCCAGGTTCAATTGAAGAGTCCCAATGAGACTTATTAAACGCACATACACAGATAAAAAAATTATTAATAACTAAGGAAGACCAATAAAAATTAAGGTATTTCTTTGTTATTTTTATAACTGTTTATCAAAAAGTGAAATTGAATATGCATGATGACTGTATTCTGCGGGAAAACCGATACGTGGATGAGTGGTGTAAAATTTGTGGGTGTGAATGTGGTGCAGGATGTGCGGCAGCACTTGTGATAAATTTCACAAATTTGTAGCAGCCAAAGCCAGCACGACGAACAACCAGCAGTGCCTAACAATTTTCTCTGACTCAGCGGAAGAGGATCCAATATAAAATATTAACCACTTTTCCGAAGTATGTTTTACAAGACTTTCATTTTAGAGGACTATATAAAATGAAGCAGAAAACCTAAGTTATGCTTCTTACGTCAAGCACCATATATTAAGCGCTAAAATTAGAAGCCCGTCTTGCCACTTTAAAATTACTTTCAACTTCAGCTCATAATTAATGGCGTTTGAACTTTATTGACTGTGTAGGATTGAATTGGTAGAGACTTTTAGTCACTTCCGCCAACATGCTGCTGTGGATGCAGTCATATCTATACGTACTTGCATGCTTGGAGCCAGCCATAAAGGCAGATAGCGCGATAGCCGAACAAGCATTATGATATCAACATTCTTTGTGACATTTTGAAAAATTTATATCCGCCTGGCAGGCACTGGGCCACATTGAAATGTCAAAAATTGCAAGTCGCTTCTTATACGATTTGTAGTAGCAGCATTTTTTTTTATTTTACTTATATTCCTTTTTTCAATGTATGCAGTGTGGGCTGTTGCAATTCTCTGCTTGTGGTGGTAAAATATTATTAAAGTTTTGTTCATAACTGTTTGCCATTGAGTAAGTTTTTCAACTGTAATTAAATTGATGTCATGAGGGTGCTTTAATGGCCAAAAGTCATAACTTTTATAAGCGCAAAATGTTAGCTCGCTCTGACGATGCGTTTGAAAACTTTTTGGAAAACATAGTTTTATTTGTCATACATACAATGTATTTAGCAATTTTACAATAACTAATTCTATTCGATTTGTTGTCAGCCGCATGACTTTCATACCATCAATTTGGATCTAACCATAAATTTCAGGTTTAACGTTAATGTGCTGCCAACACATGAGAATCAAATGAAGGTGTCAAGATAGTATTTATGTCAATACGAGGGTAGTTCTTTAAGTCCTTAGAAATAGATAAAAAAAAAACAAATTATTTCTAGAGGCTTTTTTTCTCAACATAATATTCTTTTAAAGCTATACATTTTTTCATGGGTTCTCCGACTTTTTAAGACAGCCGAAAAGTAGCCCTGCAGTGTAGCCAACTAGTTAAAATACCAGTAAATTTACTAGGTTCAAAAATACCTGCACTAGTTCAGCAAAGATGCTTTTTACAATGCGCAAACTGGGTATTTTCCTGTGTTGATGTCATAGGAAAAGGGAAATGTCATAATCTCGATTTGATTTGAAGTGGTATTTTTACTGGCGTATTTTGAACTAGTCTTGATTATAGTACATTTTAAGCCAGTAAAATACTAATATAATAAAATGTTGGATTTTTACTGGCATGATTTTGACCACCTGTGTGCTGGTATATTATTAGAAGTTAAATAATAGCTTAATATCGACTGACACAGTTTCATACTAGTATTTTTTTCAGCCAGTTCAATGCTACACGGAGAAAATTGTTTTGCTACAATTAAGCAATTGTTTTGCTTAAACGCAAATTAGCAAATGTTTGCTTAATAACGGTCCAATTTTAGAAAAAATTTAGCAAGCTGAAATCACTCCACGTATATAGTGTTTAGGAAAGGCTAAATTTTATTTGATTTTAGCCAAACTTGCTAAAAGTAGTTACTAAAAACCAAATTTTCCAATAATGTTGTGGCGAACTGGTAAAAGTGCTTGCTTGAACTGGTAACGCATTGTTTCTTTGTTTTGTTTTAAAAATTTCCTGTTATTAGTTATTTTTTTATAATTTGCTGTTATTATAAGCCACATTTTAAAATTAAATTGTGGTGGCCGTGGCATACTGGTTAAGACGCTTGCTTTGTAAGCGAGACATCCCAGGTTCGGCTCCCCGGCTTGCGCATTGTGTTTTGTTTTGTTTTGTTTTGTTTTAAAAAATTGTGTTATTAGTTAATAAACACCAAATTTTCAATTAAGTTATAACTCGGGCTTTAATTATATAAATTATTTTCTATTTTAAAACAACAAATACTGCCAGAATAATGTGAATACTTTTAATTATAAAAAAGCACAAAATCTCAACTTCAGAAAGGACCACTAAACCTTTGAAATATACTGATTCGGCCAAACATTTCATTGACGAAAATCCCATATTAAATTCCTACGAACGCAATACAGAAATGTTGAGATTTTTCGTGCATGAAAATATTACTGAATCGTTGCGGAAGTTTCGTCAACAAACAAAACAGAAATATGAAAAAAAATTGTTTTCCAGTTTTGCATATTCTTTGATTTTATTTTAAATGTTTTTATGTATCAGATTATTTCCGACTTGTAATCTGTGATATATAAGTTATGCAATCCATTAATACACCACGTTTTTAAAATGATATATATTGTAACACTTAACGAAAAAATTACCTCGAAATATAAGCCTTTGTAGGGGATACATGAACGAACACAAAGCAGAAAGATTGAAGAATTTTCGAAAATTGGTTTTAGTGAACGGACACAAGCCGGACGCGTTAAAGAATTTTCGACAAGAAATACTGTTTTCGTTGTTTCCTTGTTCTGTTTGTTTTTTTTTTTTAATGTTGACGAAACTAATGCAGATGAGTTAAAGAATATTCTGCAAGCCTGTTATTGATGAATACAAGCCATACGCGTTAAAGAATATTCTGCAATTCTGGCTTATTCAGCAGTTTGTTTAATTTATTTAAAGGCAGAGTAGGTTGTCCGGTAGTTTAATACCGCAGCATGCGATTTCTTTTAATTTCGATATAAATCTGTGTTAAAAACTGCATTTGAATTATATGAAATATGTGGTATCTATATGAAAATTGACAGATCTCAGAATAAAACCAATTTTAGAATCAAAGTTGCATTCGTTAATATTGCAGCATGTGCTTTTTCCAAATCAATCAATGCAAGGGCTACTTCGAAAAGTGCTTCTGAATTTATCAAAACTCAATTTCAGAAATGCCTAAAGTATGCTAATATTTTGAAAAAAACTATGTTAAGATTCATATTTTTCGAACGTAATGAACATTTAGAGCATTGATCGAAATACTCAATTCAATGATAAAAGAAAGAAAAGAACTACTGATCAGGGACGATATTTGGAGGCTTTTAGGGCTTCGTAGTGCCCTTTTCAATTTCAAAGGCTCCAAGGCCCTTCTTATTCATTTTAGGCCCTTTTGAAAATTCTACCGAAAAAATAATCGCAATTTTTTAAATGTTTTTAGCATTTGTGTATTATTACATAATTACACATTCTGCAGCGCAGTAGAAATTTTCAATTTTAATTAAAATAATTTTACATTGGCGGTAGGAAATATCGCCCACAAATTATATTAAATGCAAAATGGACAAAAAAAAAAAAAACATTAAAAACCATTTAATCCAATAAAAATGAAAAACTGTCCAAACATATTGTTGCAAAATGGCCCAAAATGCAATCCGGCACCATTGAAATGCTTGACGAGAATAAGATAAAATCACGACACAGCAACCATGGTATTGTAAGGAGAGAAATATGATTTTAGTTGAACTTTGTAGTGCTTCATAAAGGTTTTTGCTTAGAAATTGAAAATTTGTGTTTGTGTAGACAACGGAAAGTAACAATCGCGTGGTCTGGGGCATTCCGTACGCCGCACTCTGCGTGGTTTTTTGTAATTATTTCAAATTTTTTAAAAAGCGATGATGAGTGATATTAATAAGAAAGAGTTATTTCACTTGTTATCAATGTGAACTATCAATCAAAAACTAAAATTAAAATTTCTCCACAAAAAATATGGATTTCGGAAATTTCGGACAGAAATACGAAAAATCGCCCAATTTTTCCACCGTCTTTAAATTGTTCTCAGTAATATAAGTTCTGTTATATACAGTCACGGGCACAGAAGTAGCATACTTTTTAGTAATCTCAATAACTAGTTTGTTTTTCAATTTTAATTTAGATGAAAAGAGCGAACCCTAAATGCTCAGTCGTAGTCTTCACAATGTCTTAAAATACAAATTAATTTATTTTATCATCATTTCTAATCAATGGTCAGATTCCGCGTTAAGAAAATGAGGCCAATAACATCTGAACACTCTGATGGACAGTTTTTGTGACGTATTTAAAATATATGTCTTGGCACGATAGGCGGTGGAAAATTGGTTTGTCATATTATCTGATTTGATTTTACTTAATTTTTGTGTTGCATACTTTTATCTTCTGAAATTGTAGGCCATCAGGCATGTCACTATAGGCATGCCCTATAGGAACAAACTAACTTGTTTTTAAAAACAACTCATTAAAAAACTAGTTCACAATAAACTAGTATATGAACTACTTTAAATTATATTAAGGTGGCATCCATTCAATTCTAAATAGTTTTTATTGCATTATATATGAAGTAATTGAATTACTACTTTAATTTTGTTAAAGACTGAAAGCTTAAAAGACTTTTTTTATTTAATTTTTTAATATGAATGCATAATTCACGTAATGAATTTATGTACTTTTTTTTCAAAACAGTCAAATAAATGATCTCTTTGATGTATAGAAATTAAACATTTTTATGCTCTTAAATTCATCTTTAGTAAGTGGAATATTAACTAGTTTTCAATTGGTTATTTTAAAGTAATTAAAAACAGAATTTAAATATAACTATTTTAACAAGTAGTTAAAAATATATGCAGACGAAAGTCAACTGACTTATTTAGCGCACATCACCATACAAAATATGTTAGTTCGTTCTATAGAAAAAAGTCAGAATTTCAACTAGTTGTGGTTGACAAAACACTACTTTTTCAACTACTTTTAAATTAGTTGATTTTCCTACAGGGTATATATTTCTTTAACAGCAGTGAATTTTTGTCTGCTCCGGGATTCTGCATTAAATTTATCAATTTTTTCTGATTAAAATTAAAAATTTCTTGTTGCAAAACACTACAGAATATTCTTAGCAACTCTTGCACGTAATGTGTAAAATAAAAACTTTTTTAAAGAGTCACAAAATATAAAGTTAAAGTATTTTGAGTTTCCGAAACTGTTAATTTTAAATAAGTTTTTTTCATTCAAAAAGTAAGCAAAATGTGAAAAACTGAACTAGTGGATTTTATAAAAAATTTTGCTATTTGTGTGACCATGGCAGTATACCAAAGTAGAAAGTTTTTAATATTGAATTATCAATTTTTAAAACAAAAAGCCCTATTATTGTCAAAATAGCCCTATTTTTTTGTAAATTTTGGCCCGTTTACAACTAAGCCAATTTCATCCCTGCTAATGATTGTAAAATTTAAGATAAGTATGATCTACTCAAATAAATGTCTCCGGGGTCCAGTTGGTAGAACTGCCGCATATTGATCCAACTGTCATGTGTTCAAATCCTTGGCGAAAGGAACAATATGAAAAATTATAAAATAGCAATTTTTTCGTTTTTATACAACCATTGCGGCGAACTGCTGTGTTGTTGTTTTCATAAGAACCATGTCGTTGCATTGGTTTTACCCCCCATTTAGCTCACCATATTGTTGTATACGCTGCTATAAAAGTTTGACAGTGGCCATTTTTAAAACAGAATCAGATAAAATTTTCTTTTCATCACTTCTTTCTGTTCACTTGTTCATTTTGCAGAATTCGCTTAATTAAAACCGTAACAAATTTTAACTTAACGACAGCACATACAAAAGAACATTTCTAAGATGACAACGTCAAATTCAAATATTTCTGATGACCGATCGTACTGGGTGGTTCAGAAAAAATTAAAAAATACATTTTGTGTTGGGAAGCGAAAATTTTATTACTCTTCATACAACTTACCACACATACGCAATTTACATCACAAATACGTCGTTCGTTGAATACCACTATTATTATATTAGATAATTTTCTTGTGGAGTTGTATAAAAATACTGATATCGTTCACTTTACTTTACACATACATTTACTTCCACTTGTAGTGCTCAGCACTATAACTTTGATTAAGCATGTGGTTTTCAGTGCCATAACTTTGATTTGAATGTGGTGCTTGAGCATTCGAACATCATATGTTTTGCCGTCGCTGATATAAATAAAACATAAACAGCCGTCTAGTAAGAAATAATATTTATTACTCCGAGGACCATCTTTTAGATTTTCAAAGCACTTTTTGAACAACCCTCGTATATACAACTAAAATAAAACACTTTCGATTGGCAACAGTCAATCTTATCTGTGTTTATAAATATTGTGTGGCATTTGTTTAAGGCAGTGGTAAGCTTCTATTGAATGTAGCGGGTTTTTTGTATTTCGGCAATATTCGTAGATAACTAATTTTATTAAATTGGAAGAGATTTGGCCATGATATATATGATTTATGAGGTTTCAAAGTTTCCAGAAGAAACACATAGATGATCTGAAAAATTAAAGTAATGATATGAAAAATGTTAATATCGGCTGACAGTCAAGTAGAAATTCGAAAAACATGCAACACAAAAGGAGAATGAAAAAGTAGAGAGAGCTGTTGAATTCCACTACTTATCAAAGACCAAATCTATTTAAATCTGAAAAGTTGTTAATTTGCGATTAACTGTCTTGATTTCTGCTGTAATATATTTTTTCCACCGATTTTTCACACCTTCGCTGCTAAAATAAACAACTCTTTTGAGCAAAAGCAAGTGTGCGTATAATTTCTTCACTTAGAAAAATTACGACGGATATCAACAGTTCTTCCTACTTTTTTTTACGTCTTTTTGTGTTGTCAATTTGAACACAGATCAATTTATATTAACAAAATGATATGAAAAAAAAATGATATTATGGATAAGATCTAATTGAACAGCTAAGGTTAAATTTATCTTAATCTTTTTTTTCGGTGTGCTAATATTAATTCTTGTCAAAATGTCACCCTCATCGCGCTAAATGAAGTATAACTTAAAAACTAAGATAAAAAATTAATCTGTAATTTTGGAAAAATATGAGAAATGGTCGTACCAGTGGTATTAGCAATTATTGTAAAAGTTCCGTCAGGGGTACTCATGGTTACACCGAGAAAAAAGCAATAATTAAACCACCTAAGTCGGCTTGGGTAAAGAGAATTGTATGGAAATTATACACTTATGCTTATTCACCTAAGCAATTTATTGTTTAATACATTGCTTTGAAAGCACATACTTTGATTCAATATCATTCAAAAAAAAAAAAAATATTTGATTCACCTAAGCCCAAAATCCAAAAATACATATTAAAAAAAAAACTAGCATGGATGGCTTAAGCATCCTTGAGCTATTTTCTGCAAAAAAAAAAACACAGGTGCATCGTTAGACACACGAGAGAAGGATAGATTTGATAATTAAATTGATTTTTTTTTTTTGTAATAAAATAAGTTTTAAATTCAAATATGTTATTTTTAGTAAATTAGAAAACACACGTTAACCCTTAAGCCACTGGAATCGAAATACGTGGTATTTAGTTGTGAAAATTTTGGCTCTAGTAGAAATTTGGGCTGAAGAACATGAATCTGAAATCTATGTGTCAAAATATTTATACCTGAAAGTGGGATGTGGAAAAAATTAATGACCGTCTATAGACGGTGTTAGTGGGTTAGCTGAAAAAAAATTTGAAACATATACTATATAAGAACAAGATATTTAAATTTATTCATACTAAATGAATAATACATAAATTTAAACAGGTAAATATATACACAATTATACGCTTCATCCGTCTTGGCGATATTTTGTAAAACAGTTCTTTGCTTTAGAAAATCATAAATGTATGTTGCATTTGGTACAAAACGTGTGTGTATCAGAATTTTACAAAATTTTCTGGATTTTTTCGATCCCTATTCAATAAAATTATTAATTCCGCCGAATCTCACACTTGTCACTGGGTGAACTGCTTTTTTCCGACAAAATTGCTGTTGGTTGACTCTGCGACTGGTGATGAACGGCCAACAGATCGTCTTTCGATAAAACCACAAAGTTCTTTAGCAATGATCAAAAGAAAATTATGCTCTGCTATGTCTTCCATCTATTCATCACTATAATTTTTTCGATTTTTTTCAGCGTTGTGTCTTCGGTTCAAAATGAATACATTGCTTGTAGCCATGTCAAGAAGATGGTAAGAAAAGCACGGCTGTCATATATTGTGTTTTAATTTTAGGCCCATTGCGAACCATATAAGAGTTCATTAATTAAATAATTTGTGGACAATTAATGTCATCAATAATTTTCAATAGCTTACTGACAAAATTGGTTCTCTGCAAAGGCTTTGTATTCTTCATGTCCTTCCATAAACTTGTTGGACTTGGCTTAGTCTAATAGAGATGTAATTAATACATTTACTAAATATTCACTTTACATAGAAATTCGTTTTGAAATACTTACCACCTCCAGTGAAGCCACCAGTGAATGATGGCTTCTTTCTATTCTTGGTCATGCTAATCGGACTCTTTTTCTTTGGCTTTAACAAGGTTGTCGCTTTTGTTTGTGGTTCTTGTTGTGCGGATTCAGGTTATCCAATTGCAATTTCATTCGGGAGCATTTCATTGGTCTCTTCATTTGCAGAAATAGTTGATATTATAAATAAATGTATTCACAAACGTTGTGGAATCCATTACTTGCAAACTCTTGGTTTTACATTGCCTTCAAGTACGAGCTTAAAGAAATTTGGATCTTCGATACTGTCATCTGAGTTTTCAAAATCATCATCAGTTACAATCGAATTCATTAAATTTTCAATTTCTAAATCACTCATTATGGAAAGTTTAAATTTTGCCTGCTTATTGCACTCTTTATTTCTTGAGCTTTGTCCTGAAATTTTCTGAAACCAACAACAATTGTACACTACAAGTATTTAAATATGTTTCTTTAACTTTTTTAACATTAAAACGTTTGATTCGGTAAAAACAATGAACAAGAAAATAACACTTAAGTAAAATTGTATTGGTGTAATTTTTTTCACATAATCCACTAAGACCGTCTACAGACGGTCTTCACTAAAAACTTACAAAAATATTTATCCACAAATTAAACTAGCAACAAATTAACAAAAAAAAAAAAACATTAAACAACTTACCATAAAAATTCCCAAGTCAATTGAGCTGCTGGAAAGTATTCTCATTTTAATTTTAACTTGCAATTAAATCACTAATAATTTTCACGCTTGTTTCACAAAAATCTTTAAAGAAATGGCTGTATCTGAAACCGCCATAGTTTGATCGGGATTCACACTGACGAAGAAAGTCTTTGGAGTTAGACCGCGAAAAAAATTTGAGCTTGATTTGAATGGCAACTTTGTGATGACCTTCTGAGACGGTCTTAGAGGTTGATGGGTTAATATTCTCACCAGTAAATTTTATTACATTTCATCAACAAAAAGAAAAGCTAAAAAAGAAAAAAAATTTCTGTTCTCGCTCTACCCACTGATCCAAAAAGCCTTGCTACTGGTTGCTGACATGACTGCAGCTATGTTAACAGATGTTGTATTAACAGATGCAGTATGTGACAATATTTTGTTGATACCCATTCAACAAAGATCTATTTATAGATTATTGTGTTATGCTGCAGCATAGTTGTAATTAATATTGAATCAATCATTCTGCGTAAGGAAGGAGTTTGGATCGATGCGTAGTGTAGTGACTTTTTAATCGGTGGTATCGGTGGGTGTGGGTTCAAATCTCCACGGAAGGCGAAGATAAAATTTTTATATATGATATTTAATTTAATTTAATGGTATTTAATTAATAAACGCAAGCAGCGAAGAGAAAGCCGAGAAGCCATGAATTTCTGAGAAAAACGGTGTTGATAAAAGAAAAATTTGTATAGTTGCCGATTTCAGTCAAGCAAAGCAAATCACAGAATGAGAGGCGGCTTCAAAAAATGGAAAAGAAAAAAAAAAACCAAAACCCAGAAAAAGTTATATACATGAAATTAAATTTTTTTTTTTGAAATAATGCATAAATTACCAAATACTTGGTTAGTTTATCACCCAAATAAAAATTGGCAAGTTAACATGTAAAACTTAGGCATTTTGATGAAGTACTTGGGAGGCTGAAAACTGCCAAAGCCATCTTATAAATTATACTAGATTTTTTCAATTTAACATAAGCTTTTTTCTCGGTGTAGTTTAATATTGTTCTTAAACATTTGCTGCCTCTACCTACCCGACCAAATTTAACAAATATCCTTTATATTTCTTAATTAAATTAATTATGTTGCGATCTCTTATGTTGCAAAATTCTCATGAAATTCAATAAAAGTTAAATAAATTAAGTTGACTGACTGCTTTAATGCGTTTCTAATTGAAAATAATTTTGAACTCGGAACAGTTGACTGCATAAATAAACAAACACATTACGTGTAAGATAAATTCAGTTACATAATCGCAGCTGAAAATCAAAAACATGAATTTCAAGAGTTGCTTAAATGCTTCATTAAGTTATTCGTAACAAGTATGTGCTTTTATTTTATTTATTTTACAGCGAGTGAGTAGAAACATTTTCTTTATCCTTTGCATTTATTTTAAGTCACTTGTAAATTTTTACACTCTTGCTCGGTATGTGAAAGAATAATAATATATGAATCATTTGACTTCACTTCAGTTTCTACAGTTCTCTACCAAGTCTAACGATTATGTACGTTTTCATTCAAATTTTTATTTTATATTAAATAATTTTGAAGTACAACGTTACATCACAGCAGTCAGGGAGTTGCCAGCAGCATATTTCGACAGGCTGTTAAAAAAGCCAAATAATATAAAAAATTTAACATAAGTTGCTTTCGAAGCTGAGTCAAGTCTAGTGACGTATTAACGTTGATGTTAGACACTTAGTAATGGAAAAAAAAACTCAGACTTTGAAGAGTAATTGCTGAAAATCGTGTCATGACGTTATTATAATAATTTGTGCACATAAATTTCTCGTCGTAATACATGCTTCAGTTAAATGAACCACTTATATATGAAGTGAATTGATGGAATTTCAAAGCTTTTAGCATTTAGTAGAATAATTAAGCATCTTGCGAGTATGTGGGATACAACGTGTTGAAAAAAAAATGTTTATTTGCTTAGGATGATACATTTTTATTTCTTTTTGCAGAAAAAAGAAAAAAATATAAACATTTGTGGAAATTTTTTTGCTTGCTTCATTGTCAATGACTCAAATGCTGGTTATATTTATTTTTCTTGTTCTAAGTGTAAATACGTGCTTATTATGCCCGTAGTTAGGGTCGCATTATGTGTGACGAGAATTGATGAACGATATCGTCTTGACGATGCTTTAACATCACGTATCTATCAACCTGTATATACGTCGTTACAATATCACTTAAACGATTTTACCTTTGCTTCATGGTACTCTATAATCTGTCAACAACTATTTCCTTTTCCAAGGAAAATTATTTACTTTCGAAATTATTCTTGAATGTACCTTTTTTAAATATCTCAATTGAAGTATTTTATCGAATTAGTTTTGAGGACTGATTTTTGGCAATTTTTTTTAAATATCCAAACTTGGATTTTCTTTTTATCTAATTATTTTGGGAAGTGACTTTTGCCTATAATTTTTTGAGATATGGTTCAAACTAAGAGCTTTTAATTGTGCTTTTTCCACTCACAGAATTTTATTAATAAATCGACATAAGTTTAAAACAAAAATAATTAAGAAGAAACCGAAATACGTGAACAAAATTTATTTATTTTGAAATAAATATTTAAATTTTTCAAGCTAATTACAAAATTATAAAAAAAAATATATAATTTAAAATAAAGACTTGGCAACGGTTTCTCTGAGTTTATTGAATACAAAATTAAAATGAACAATGCAAAATTAAATGTTTTTAAATGAGTTCACCGGTTGAAGTTATAGCCAGAGCCTTGCACAAACGTTCTTTTGTAGAAGAAAAAAAATAAAAATATATTATTCTTTCGTAGATAAAACAATTAATATTTTTTTCGTTTGTTCGTTCTTCAAAATATCGTAGAAAAGCGATATGGCATTTCCTTTTTTGCCAATCTTTGGAAGGATTCAGAAATACATTTTTTGCACAGAATAGATAACCACTTATGTCTGCACCTATTTCGTTGGTTTAACGGTTCATATATTTCCGAGAAAAGGTCATAGTGCTATTAAAATATCGTTTTTTACGATATTTTGAGTTTCGTCGTTATTACTTGTCGCCGCAGATATATGTTCGTTCGTTGAAATGTGATTGATTGTTCGTAGAAAAATTTTCTACTTTTTATTATTGGAGTTACAAGCCTTCAAAGTAGAAAAAATTGAATTTTTTCCTCTTTTTTTTTTAATTTTTACAAATTTTATAATTTTTTTCTTTGATTTAAAGTAGATCATTCGTTTTATTGCAAAAATATTAAGCCTAAGCCTTAAATCGGAGTGAAAATGTTCGTAGAAAATAGTTGTTTGATCGTAGACAGAAGTTGTTCGTTCATAGAAAATAATTGTTCGTTCGTAGAAAATATTTGTTCATTCACTGAAAGAAATATGTGTTAAAATAAAATGAAATTGTGTTCATATTAAACGAATATGTTTTTGAAATAGAGCTTGAAACAATTTTGTTGAAGTTAAGGCCTCTTTCCAGCTCTTAAGTAATGAGTCAAGTAAAATGTTCTACATATTTCTTGAATAAAAAAAGTAATAAGAAAGTATTTTTGAGAGCACACAAAAATAAAATAATTTTATTTGAATGAAATATATACCATTTCGTTGGAAAATAGAGCTGCGGGGAAATATCTCTCCGTCCTGTCTTCCAATCAGGATTGGCTGGAACAAAAGCTATTGCAGTTAAACAATAGGATTAACCTTAACTAGCAGTGGCAGACTAGGTTCTCAGTCGGTATCAACGGAATACGCTTGATACCGGTGTATTTTTTTCTGCCGGTTAAAAAACTCTGTGAAAAAATATAGCTAACGAAACGTTCATGCATTATATAACCAGATTAACTTATGAATACTCTCTTTTCAAGATTGGGTGAATTACGGGCGAGTTAAGTATTTTAGATGGGAAAAGATAGATCAAATGTTGCATATCCTCTTACCACAATACGACTTTGGTACTGCCCGACAGTAGTTGCCCCATTATCCTTCTATTACAAAGCCCGAAACGTGGTACTGATAGTTTTCTTATGAGCAATCGTCCGCTTGCTGAAAATGGTTAAAAACCGAATATTTTTGTGCGTATACTTTTCCTGTACTTGTGTGGAATTGTTTTTCGTGAAGGGCAACGTGGGTATACAGCAGTTAGGCATAGTACAAATAAAATAGATTTTTGAGGTATGGTCTATGGCTACATTGCCTATGTCTAAACTGGTTGACTTCCTAAATTGTTTTCTTTCGACCGTCAAATATGCCTCTATAATTCTACTCCTCTGATCATCAAAGCAAACCCTAAAAAGTTGTTGAATAGGAATATGAAGTTATTGGTAACTATATTGTAACTTTTAAGCAACCAAATTTACTTGAAGAAACAATGTGAAGAAAATATAACTGTTTCTTGTTACTGGTTATTGCCTTTGGGTGATTTAAACTAAGGATTATACGTTATTATTAGTTTTTATTGTTGCAATTTCTTGCACTTCTTGAGACAGTCTTCGGTTGTGGATCGAAAAGAGTGGATCAAAAGTCGCAAAGCCTTTACCAAGGCAATTTTACTGTAACTTTCTAAAAAATCCACTGACTTTTTGTTTACCGAAGTGTTTCACTTGCAGCATAGTTTCTAATCTGTATCTTTTTTTATATATTTGGCATTATTTGTTAAAAAAATTATAGATCTTTCCAGTGGAATATTAATTAATAAGAGGAGGATTAAAAATTAATTTGGTGTAACTTAGTGATTTGATCTATTTTTATTTTAAGCATATCTCGAAAGGATTTGACCCAATGAGAGAATTTTTGCAACATGTTTTAGCAAAACATTACATATTCTCGATCAAAACTTCCCTGAGACTTCAATAACAATGTTTTCTATAATAAAGATTATTACAAGCACATTGTTTCTCACAAAATTTACTTTATGAAACAATGTGACTAGCATATATTTCTTTCATATTCACAATGTTTCCGTGTTCGTTTTACATCGAAAAAAGTAGTATACAAAAATTTTTTTTTTTTCGAGCTAGGTTCACTTTTAAGTATTTTTTTAAAAAAAAATTTCTTTTTGATTACTTTTCAGTTTTTTATATGAAAATTATGCTTTAATTGAGAGCTAGAAACAGGCCTTTAAAGACAAATGTTCGTTAAGTAAAATATAAAACAAAAGTTTTTGTTTTCAAAGCAATGTTTTTAAATATATACTTTTAAAGTACAGTCTAATCTTGATAATCCGGACAATGGAAAACCAAGCACTGTCCGAAATATCGAATTGTCCGGATTACCGAGATCAAATAAAAAAATTAACGAAATATTATTTTATAGACATTAAAAATATTTTTATTGAAAAGCAATAGTTTTTATTAAACATTTTTTATTTTTAGAAGGTTAAAGACATCTTTAAGAGATTTGAACAAAATTTGTTGTTTTTATTTGTCGAAGTTTTGTTTCGTTTTTCTTTTTGAATACAATGTCTCTTAGGCTTATGAGTTTTAAAATATCTCCGGCTGCAAAGTCCTGCTCTTCAGTATATTTAATGCACGTGTCAAATGCAATTATAGCCTGAGAGTGTAATGTTTTTGGTACATCATTTTAATTTTCATCCCGACTGCAGTAATCGACATCGTCTTGCTCAGTCTCATCATCACTTATTTCAATGTCGTCTATCAACCATTCATTAATTTCGATAGAACGATACACATCTGGAGCTATATCGACAAGTAGATCAATAATTTCATTTGCATCGTTAGAGAGTAGTGACGCTAGAGGCAGATCATCATCTGAGCTCCATTCTTCGTCATATAGAATTTGATTTAAACATTTTTTTAGCACAGTTTCTTCAACAATATTCCAAGCATTAGACGCCAAAAAAGCAACGTCTTTCAAAGAAAATTTTTTTAAAGCATCCATTAAATTAGTTCCACCGGTTAAAAGCATGGATAAAAAAACTTTTACGGTAGTTAAGTTTTAAAATGCGAATGGCATTTTGGTCCATTGGTTGTATAAGAGCTGTGCAGTTTGGTGGCAAAAACATTACACATATGTCCTTATCGATATCTCCTAGTGATCTTGGGTGACACGTCGCATTGTCTAATATTAAAAGTGCTTTGTTGGATAAATTATTTTCTTTTTGGTATCGTCTTACTTGCTTTATAAACGATGTTTCAAACCAATTCTTAAACATACGCTCAGTCATCCAAGCATTCTTGCTGTGGTCATATTCTAAGGGTAAATTCACTTTCTTAAACGCTCTTGGGTTTTTGGCTATCATAAGCAGCTTAAGCTTATGTTCCCCCGTAGCATTGCAGCAGAAGAGTAACTCTTTCTTTACCAATCTTATGGCCTGGTGCAGATTTCTCAATACGCAATGCAAGTGTTTTTTCTGGCAGCTTCCTCCAAAATAATACCGTCTCATCCGCATTGTATACTTGAGAATATGTTATGCCCATTTCAGCAACTTTTGCATGTAACTTCTCAAATAAATATTTTATTCTATATCTTGATCTGAAGTTGTTTAACCAACCGTTACTAGCCTTAAAATCACCGCTTGGGCCAAAAATGTCTGCACAAAAAAGCTTTGCTTTTTCCTGAATGATCTCCGACGATATTGGTGCATTATGTTGTCTCTTATTTATAAACCAATTATATAATCGCTCTTCCATTAGGTGGTATTCAGCAGGTCTCATTGTTTTCCGTTTACCAAGCCCATTTTCAGATTTTCCAATGTAGCTGCATAAAAACCAATTTTGTGAATTAAAATAATCAATATACCCTAGAGAACTTACTTATCAATCTTTAATCCATTTAACTTTATGTCTGAAATTGTTGATTTTCCAACATTGTACTCCACTGCAAGTTGTCGTAAAGACTTTCCCTGCGACAGTTTAGTTAAAATTTCTTTTTTTTTTATCAATCGTTAAAAAAGTATGCGTTTTCTTAACTCTTGGTGTCATTATTAATTTGCAATATGGTTTACTTTAACAAACAATTATTAAACGATTAGCAATTCACTATATCCACGAAATTTTTGCGACTTTCAGTTTCACTACTAAACAAGTAACTGAGCTTTCTGACAAGAAGTCGCAAAAAAAAACATTTAATTCATAAGAAAGCAGCGTTTTTAGGCGTATGGAAAAAAGTATGTAATTCTCTGTAAAAGAGAACAAGGAGAATACATACATATATACATTTTGTTTTTTTTTTTGTGTGAATGCCTACAAATCAACTAAAGAGCAAAATCAACAAACTATAAAAAAGGTGTCCGAATTTTAGAGGAAAAAATATGAGTGGTGTCCGGATTACAGAGTTTACTATGAAAACAATTTTGTGTCCGGATTACCGCGATGTCCGAATTAGCAGGTGTCCGAATTATCGAGATTAGACTGTAATTATTTTTAGTTTAAAAACATTTATTAAAAGAAAAAAATTTTAAACAAAATCTTTAATATTAAAAACAAATATTTTAAAATCCCCATTCTTTCGTTGCCATTTTTTTAAATTTTTCGAGTATTCGACGTTGGAATCAGCGACCCCTGGGACCCCTGTAGTACTTAATTTGATTTCCATTCGATGAAGCATTTTGTTGCGGCTTATAATATTGAAATATTTTAAATATTACAATAGTTAATAAGTTTTTATTTCATCTAATGTTAAAATTTTGTGGTAAAATACCAATAAAAAATATTTTCAAAGAATTAAATGTACAATCGAGTTGTTTCTCAGCTTGGTCTCAATTGGTTGGTCAATTACTCCACTGAACACATACATTTTTAATTCAATCTCAGATAGCGACGACTTTTTGTTAAAGTAAAGAGATAATATGAGAAAATTATACAAAAAAAAAAAAAAAAAAAAGAAATGAGTTTATAGTTGCAAATTAAGCAACTATTAAAAAAAAGAAATGAGTTTATAGTTGCAAATTAAGCACACTTGTTTTTAATTTTGTTTTGTAGAAACTCAAACGCGCTAAAGTTTGTTTTAACTTTTTTTATTTAATTTTAAAGTATTTTTAAAGTATTTAACAAAGACATATGCCTTTGTTCTCGTAGATTAGATATTTGTTTTGAACAGAAACGTATTTTAAGATATATTTAAAAAAACCAATAAAGTATTGAACATTTTTTCTAATTCCATTCCTGAGGAATTGAAACGTTCAATTACCAATTACAAATCCAGTAATGGAATTTACGATTTTTTCCAATTCCATTCCTAATGTATTGAGATGACCAATTACCATTTCCTAATTCCAAGGAATTGGAATTGAATTGTAATTAATACTTTTCGACCCAGCTCTGTGCAATTTAAACACTTTTTGCTGTGTATTTGAATTTTGCATAACTTTTTGTGTAAAGTTAAACAATTGAAGGGCTTATTGCGGAAACATGATAAGCCACATGAGTTTCTTCTGATCAATTGTGTGTGTGTTGTGAAATGAAACCTACATGTTTTATGCCGACTCCGAACGGCTTATGTGCTCAAGAAACTTTTTTCATGGCTTTTTTTTTACTCTCCGAGGTTTGCCATTGTCTGCAGAGAGGTAACGGCCGAACAGAAAAATTAATTTAAATTGAAAAAACTTTCTGTGTCAGGTGGGATTCGAACCAGGGTTCTCTACCGTATGGGCCACACACTCTACCCACTGCGCCACGGCCGCCACTGGCCAAAAATTACAAAGAAAATATAGTGGAAACCAATCATTAAAAAAATTTGTGGCATATCATGTTTTTGCATAAAATTTATTTTCAAAATTTTTTGTTAACAAAAACGGAACAATATATACTAATTTTTATAACTCATTCAACAATTTTTGCGATTTCCGTCACGTTTTCTATATTTTTGATTTTACATGACTTTGATTTTACCTTTTTTTGCAATAATGTAATAAGCCACTACACCGAGCAAAAAACAACAATAGGTAAATCACCTAAATCGGCTTGTGTAAAGAGAATTGTATGGGAATTATAAACTTATGTTAATTTACCTAAGCAATTTATGGTTTAATACATTGCTTTGAAAGCACATACTTCGATACCTTGCCAAAAAACAAATATTTGATTCACCTAAGCCCAAAAGCCAAAAATACAAAATTAAAAAACAACTAGCATGGATGGCTAAAGCATAGTTTTGAGCTTAAGTCTGCCAAAAAAAAAAAAAAAAAAAACAGATCTGCATCATTAGACACACCAGAGAAGGATAGATTTGATAATTTAATGTTTTTTTTGTAATAAAACCGCTTTTAAATTCAAAAATAACATAAAGTAAATTAAAAAATACACTAAATATTCACACCAGTAAATTTTATTAGATTTCAACAACAAAAAGAAAACAAAAAAAAAACATCTCTTTGCCCGCCGTGCGGAATCGAACCCTGAAACTTTTGGTGCCAGTCCATCGCTCTACCAACTGATCCAAGCAGCCATGCTACTGTTTCCAGACATAACTGCAGCTACGTTAATACACCTAAGCAATTTATTGTTTAATACATTGCTTCGAAAGCACTTACTTCGATACCCTGCCAAAAAAAAATGTTTGATTCACAGATGTTAACAGATGCTGTATTAACAGATGCAGTATGTCGCAGTATTCTGTGGATAGCTGCAGCATAGCTTCAGTTGTAATTAATATTGAATAAATCACTCAGCGTAGCTAAGTAGTTTGGCTCGAAGCTAGAGTAGTGACTTCATACACAATGATATCGATGGGTGTGGGTTCGAATCTCAACGCCATGCGAAGGTAAACTTTTTGTATTTGACATTTAATTTAATTTAATGTTCTTGTTATAATGTACGTTATAATATATGGTTATAATATATGGTAATAATATCTTGTTATAATATATGGTATAATATAATATACGTCAAGCAGCTTGGATAGCCGAGAAGAGAGTCATTAATTTCTAAGAAAAAAAAAACGGTTGTTGATAAAGGAAAAATTTGTGTTGTTTCCGATTTCAGCCAAGCAAATCACAGAACGAGAGAGGCGCCAGGAAAAGAAAAAAGAGGAAAATAAAAAAAAAACCAAAACCCGTAAAAAGTTATATATTTGAAATTCAATTTTTTTTTAAAGCAGTGTATAAAAAATTACCAAATACTTGGTTAATTTATCACCCAATGAAAAATGGCAAGTCAACATGTAAAACTTAGGCGTTTTGATAAAGTACTGGGGGGGTGAAACTGCCAAAACCATCTTATAAATGATACTATGTTTTTTTCAATTTAACATAAGCTTTTTTCTCGGTGTATATGAAAATAAATAAACCTCACTGGTTTCTGAAATTCCTTCATCATCTGATGGTATTACCTGATTAACACTGATCAATTATTTGCTTTTCCCCTTTAAAATTTACCCTTTCTCACGTCCGAATTTCTCATTCACAAATGCAAGACTTGATCGTCAATTCTTGACGAGTGTAAGCCGGGACTATCAAATCTTCGTGTAATATACTATTTTATTATTTTTGAGTTCATATTTTTGCTCGATATGAAAGCTAATGTTGGCTTGTGACTTTCATAGACAAAAATTTAAATGTAAAAAGTGACTTTAACGGCCGGTTAATGGTTAAATTCACCGTTTCTGTTTGAAGGGTAGCTTTTGTATGTGGCTTATCAAGTTTTTAAGTAGAAAATTTAATAAAATATTTAATTGTGAGATTCTTATACATATTAGTTCGCAATTTATTGAAAATAAGCCTTAATCTTTTCAGCAGGTGTTACTGTGGTACAATGCAGTAGAAATAACACAAAATACAAGTTTTTGATGTTATGCGGCTTATCATGTTTCTGCAGTAAGCCCTTCAATTAATAATTGCTTTTATAAAGTGAAACAAAAAGTATTTATTTAAAACAAGTGAAAAAATTCGACAAAGATTTATTTAAGTTTTGATAGCAAATTTTAATAAATTCTTTAGCATGTAGATATATAAAAGCAAAACAAAAAACCAAAAAACAAGAAACCATTCACAAAAATAGGCACACGTGTATGAAATAGCAACGAAAATGCGAATAAATTGAAGGAAGCTTAAGTTCATGCATGGCATGGCAAAGGCACCCTTGACTTCTAATTTCCGTATAAGAACTTGATTGATTTCCGTTAAGCTAGATATTATAAGCAGTTTCTTCAATATGCAAAATTAAAGTTATAAAGTTGCTGACTCAAAAAATGTTAAATTTCCGTAGCTTTAATTTGCTTCACAAAATAACAAACGCTCAGAGGTAATAAAGAAAGAACTGCAAATTGGTATCATGCTAATTTTTCCGACATCACCAGCAGCAAGCAATGAATGCAAATGGGAAAAAAGTTATATTTGCTACTTTTTTGCTTGCATTTGAAGTAAAAGCAGAAACTTTTCCTTCTTATCTTCTTCTTTCTACTTGCACACACAGTGCAGCTTTAAAGTTTTTATACACTTCCAAGCATGCAGGTAAATGCAAGAGGAAAAGGAAAAGTATGTGAAAACGTATGTTACAAGAACTGATATTAAATTAAAATGTCGAAATAAGAAGGAAATTGCAAACATTTTTGGGGAAGAAGCATCAAAAAGCTTTCCGCCACATCATTTTCAGCTAGAGTAAAATTTTTTATACACAAAAATTATGTATATTATGCAAATTTGCAATTAAAGCTTGTCTTCAATATCCAAGCAAAATTAAATACCTTTAGATAACAACATGTTGCAAACTTCAACTTTGAGTGCAATTTTAGTGTTTTTTTTTTTTTTATTTTTGTAAGGATTTCAAATAAAAGTACACAGGAAAAGTGTAGGATGCTTTAAGAAAAAAGAAGCTTATAAGTGAAACTCTATATTACACTGATGAGTTTCGAAAAATGTGTTTTAGGAAACAATTTTTAAAATTTTGGCAACATTTTTTTATATATAAGTCATTGAGTTATAGATACTTTTGTAATGCGTGGATCAAAAACCCTTCACACCAACATTCTAGATACTTTACCGTTCAGAAAATAAAAAAAATATTAGATTTTCTGAAAAAATCATTTTTAAAATCTCCCATTAAGATTCCTTAGCCTAAAAATGGCTATATAATTGGTTTCCAATCATTTCATTTTTAATGGTATAATAAAGCTTTTTTTTAACCCTCCATCGTCTGAGCTACCCGGAGTACTCCTAGAAAGCCAGAATCTTGTAATTTCTGTATACAATTTTTTGACAAATTTATTGAGCTATAAATATATATATATTTATATATTTATATGCGCCACGTTGACTTTAGGCATCATATTCAAACATAGCTCTGCCATAATTCCAAATACAAAAAGTAGCCTATAAAAGAAGGATCTTATTAAATTGCAAAAATATGTTGCGCATTTCCAAGTAGAGCCTTAAAAAAGGGTTTGGGGTGAAGAGAAAATCACAAAAACAAACAAACCCGTTCAATGGCATGCGTTGACATATTGCTGGGTACCAGTTGGTATGTTTGTCGTTGTCTTTTTTTGTTCACATAAGTTGCCATTTTTTTTTTTACAGCGCAAATTACTAGCATTTAAAGCCACACAAATGTTCTGCAAAGATACGTAAACAAGTTGTATACTCAGAGCAAAGTGCTCGAAGCAATGAATCAAATTTGTGCCCTGCTTAGTGTTGCCAAGTGTCTTTTATAAAAATTCACCGTTTTTGCATACAAAATAATTTTTTTTCCCCGTTTTAAATTATGTTTTCAAAGTTATAAATAAATTGCTTTTAAGAATAATAACAATTTTACTGATTTAATTTTACTGAAGGTGTCTCAATAGTAAATGATATTTTAATTTAATTTTTTTGTTGACATATCCGTGAGTTTTTATTGACTTATAAGTATAAGTTGTCGATCTCATCGATTAAATTCTTAAAATTAATCTTAAATTTATTTTTTTTGTTGAAATGCCCTTGAGTATGTATTGAATTATAACAAAAGTTGAGTTGTTGATCTTATCGATGTAAGATGAAGTTATAATCTCAAATGACCTCACAGTGTGAGATTTCCTCAATCTAGTGAGACAAAATTAAAAAAAATTTTGCAATAATTATATATTTTTCTTATCCTAAATATAGCTTATAAATATTTAAAACCATGTCCAAAATTTCAAAGTTATTGGTTATTGATATGAAACGTTAATCGAAAAACTGAGTTTTTAGTGCAATTTTAAATTATTTGCCAGCTTGTAATAAGCATTTTCTGTATTAAGTGTGTTCATCAAAGTTTTGGTCTTTCATAGTTATTTTGTGATGGAACATTATCTAAAGGTATGCAGATTAATATACAGGGTGTCCCGCAATTGAGTGCAACTATTTACGGAGCTGAAAGGTTATGTCAAGCTGACCAAAAAATCGTATGGGAGGGGATCTGTTTTTACATTCTTAGGAGCTACAGGGTTGATTATCATATCACGACTTTGGCTTACGTTATTGTTTCTTGCAGAAAAAATAACTTACACAAAACTTATTTTGATAGCTCATTTCAAAGGCAATATTTGAAACACATTTTTAACGGCATATCAACAAACCCCACCAATTAAACCGTTACCGAGCAGTACACGTGTGAAGATGAAATCAATCAATTGAAACTACCAAATTTCAATTTTGAGTACAAATTTCTCAGAATTTCGCGTAAAAAATTAAATTTTTGTGGGATCAATTTTGTAATCTATTCAATTTTCTTTTCAATGACACCAAAAACATAAGCATATCTTATGCCATAATTTAACTATTTTCCATAGAAGGATATACATATTTGGTATCAAACAAAAGGTTTTGAGATGGCGCACATGATGACATCTAATTTTTAGAATGAAGTTTTATTGTTATTTTGTTGTTGAAAGTTTTAGCAGTATTTAGTCGATATCATGAAAAGCCCGTACTCGAAATTGTTTCATTTTCACTTATATTTAATTTAAGCTAGCTCTAAAGTTAACTTTTTTTTGTTTTTTTTTTAACTTTTTCCTTTTTATATTAAAATTTTCTTATTAGAAGATGCACTAGTTTCCTTAAAAATAAAATATTTTGTTATAGCTAAGGACTACATTATGGGTATCAAAAATTTTGTTTTTTCTTGAACTTTCCGTATGTGTAGATATTTGATCCAAAATGTTGATATTTTACAGTGCTTCCATACCAACTGTGTGCTTCTTACTTGTTTGCCCGAAGAATGAGAAAAAAGCATCCCAAATTTAAGGATATGACTTTCGATGCAAACATCTCCGCTGGTTTGAAATATATTTCACTCAGTTCTTTTTTGTCAAAAAGTTCAATAAACTTACTTCATAAAAACTGTTACAAGAATACCATTTGCCATTAATATTTTTAAATTTTTTTTTTTTTTAAAATTATCCAAAATAATTAATGTTTCTCAAAAAGATACATAAAAGTAATTTTTGTTATAAAAGTAATTTAAATCAAAAATTACATTTTAAATTCCCTTTCACATGTTATAATATTTATTAGCAAAAATTGTTTCAGTCTTACAAAAAAATTAATTAGCTGTTTCTGTCATTAATACTTTTTTTGATGAAATTTATTTTTTTAAAAATGTTCCTTTCATATGTTTTTTTTAAATAGTCTAGCTTAAAAAATTATTTATTTTAAGAAAAAACGCAATATTTCTTTCCAATCAAAAGTTATTACTAAAAATATTTATACCATGTGGATCTGTATTCACAAAACTCAAAACTTTTATAATACGTTTTTTAAGCATCTGAAATACAGAAAAGAATGTTGGTTACAGTATCTTTGATGTGAAGTGTAAAGAAAAGGTTTGTTGTGGGAGCAAAATATTAAAAGCACATCGTCATTGCACAAGAATTTTTTTTTTGTTACTTAAATATAATACATAAAAAAATTCCCCAAGCAATTGACAAAATACTTATGTGTTCCAAAGAGGTTAGTTACCCATTGGATTTTTTAAAAAAAATTTCTTTATTCTTGCTAATTTTTAGAATAGTCTCTCCCATTTTTAAAACTTTAAAAGAAACAAAGTTTTTGAATAATTTTTATTTTTTTTAATAATCATGTTATGAACAATCCAAATGGTAACTTCTTTAAAACACATACATTTTTTGGGAAAATTTGCTATGTATTAAATTTAAGCGCAATGACGATGTGCTTTTAACCCTAGAATTCTAACCTTACGTTCGCTATACGTTATATTACTAGTTAGGAGTGAGTAAATTTTACGTAAGTCAGTACTTAGGGTATATTTTTTGGCTCCAACAATAAGCCTTTTCTTTATATTTTACATCAAAAAAACTGTAACCAATCTTCTTTTGTGTATTTCAGATGCTTAAAAAAGTATTATAAAAGTAAAAACAATGCAAAAATATTTGTTTCTCTTAAAATTTAGAAAATAAGCAAGGCGATTCTAATAAAAATGAGCAAGGGAAGTACATATATTGAATTTCATAATTAACAGAAAATGAGTTTGTAAATACAGATCCACATGGTATAAATATATATTTTTAGTAATAACTTTTGATTGGAAAGAAATATTGGGTTTTTTCTTAAAATAAATTATTTTTTAAGCTAGACTATTTACAAAAAAAAAAAAAAAAAAAAAAAAAAAAAATAAAAAGAACATTTTTAAAACAATAAATTCATAATCATAATTCTTGGCTGGTCAGTGGTGATAGGTGCATTTTAGTGGGTGCAGGAAAGTAATTAATTTGTAAGTTCAATAATTGAAATAATCGGTCGAGAAATGGCAAGTGAGTGCCTGCAAACTTTTGAATTGCAGGCTATCATCGATGGTTGGAGTGATGACGAAAGCCATGCACATCCCACAGATGTTGTTTTCGTTCCACCTGAGATTGTGAATGGAATGAGTGAAGAAAAATACTTGATGACGACGTAATGCCAATTGACCGGCAAGTCGATCTTTTGTCCGTCGAAATGTTAGGCAGCTTTGAAGTTGAACACAGTTCTGGTGTGGACTCTGACCTGCAACAAAGAAAAAGAAGAAGATGATCCAAGAAGGTGCACTGTGAGCAGTTCCATTGTCCAGACCTACTAACCACAGAGTTAATTTGAGATGCCGAAATGGCGCAAGCCGGTAAGTATTTTATATTCCCGAGAGACTAAGTTAGAGGTTCCGTTTGAAAAAGAGATATACGTAACTGCAGAAATAAATAAAATCCCCATGGAAGTGCATATATATATTATGTTTTAATACGTTGGTCACACCAGCCATCGATGACATTACTAATATTTTTCAGTAATAATTTTTTTTTTATTAATTAATCATCATTAATCTTAAATTGCATTTGATTTGTTAAATCCAAGCAGTTATTTATTTATTTTTTTTTTTGCATAGCTTTGTTAATAAACACTTGACTGAATGAATTTCAATACTTTGCATGATTTTTGGAAAAATCATACTTTTGATAATTTTTTCCGCTGATTTCCGTATTTCCGACCACTCACCTTCTGCATATGTAATATGCACAAAATGTGCAATAAACACTTAATCAATTATTGTATCGAAAAATCTAGAGTTTTTTTTTTAGTATTTTGCCGTCAATTCATTTGCATTATATGTTTTTCTGAAAAATTTTCTCATATATCCGAAAAAAGTCTAAAAATCATAATTTTTTCCCAGCCCCTAACAAATAGTTGAAAAGTTTTGAAACATTTTTGATAGAATATTTAAAAAGTACTACATTCAAAATTTATTTAACAAAAAGGAAATCAAATTCAATGTAAAGAAACTGACATATGAAAGAAAGTATAATGAGTCATTTTAATGGTCGGATAAACGACCAGCAGTAGAAAATGGGTTAAAAATGAGATAATTCTTGGAGATCGATCTGGCAAGATCAAACTCAAGCAGTGAGTCACAAGAATTTCTCAGCAATTAATTTCTATCAATTAAAGAAAAAAACAATTTCTCAGTTTCAGAACTGAGTACATGAAAATTAGATCAAGTTCATGACCAAATCCTCAATATAAGTGAGCTCAATATTAAAGCTCCCCATGCATTTTTGTGATATTTTTAAATGTTTTTCTATTTGGATAACATCACTTCTTATTCCTATAGGGCAGTATTTATTCGATTTAGCCAAGTAAAAACTCGAGTGCATATTAAAAATCAAAGCAAATGTGCAAAATTTTGTGTATTTAGAGAAATTTTTGTAAAGTCTTAAGAGATTTACTGTGTCCATATATCTGACTCTATATGGGAGTGAGGCTTGGTTTTCATTCGATTTTAACGAATTTCGTATTCAGAACTCATATTAGAAATTAGAGCTTACCATATCGCACACTAAATACAAAACAGTTACAATTCAAAATTTACAAATTTTAACTTTTTAATGTCAAATTATTCGTAGTGACCATATACTTTGACTGTAACACATCAAATACATTTTGAACACATCTTCCTTCTCTGTAATTTAAGAAAAAAAGGTTTGTCTCATTGGTTTGTATGGAGTTCCTTCAAAAATAAAATGGTTTTTTGCTTCACCTAGAAATTGAAAAATTTTGAGTTGTGACTGTTTTGTATTTAGTGTGCGATATATGCTACATTTAAAGTCATTAAATCACTTTTGTGGACTTTCAAGAGATTTTACACTTTGGATGAAGTCACTTTGTATGGAAGGTAGGTGTGGTTTTCAATCGATTTTGCCTGATTTCCTTGTCTGGGGTTATATCAAAAATCAAAGCTGATGAGCAATGTTTCTAGTCATTTTAATAATTTGTGTAGGGTTGTTAAGTGTCTTTCTTTGATAAGTAACAATTAATAGACTTTAAGCAAATCTCAATATAAGGCGCCATCTGTTATTTAATAAGTTTTATTTTATGTGTGCAATGAGATCGGGGCAATTACACATCGGGTATAAGATACCTTTTTTATCTTATACCCGGTGTGCGTTGCTACACCCGCCAACTATATTGGAAAAAAACACTGGTGCGTCGTTGGACTCACGAGAGAACCGAAGATTTTTTGCAGTTTCATAGATATCATTTTTAAAAATTTAAAATAACATAAAGTAAATTAGAAAAGCACACTTTAATATTCACACCAGCAAATTTTATTACATTCCATTATTATTTTATTTATTTTATTACGTGCTACATTTATTATTATTTCAACTCACTTGTGGGCATTTGTTAATTTTTGCAGATGCTGATGACATTATAGAACATTTTTGTTATATTTGGATAGCTGCTAAATACGCTGGATATGTAGAAAAGTGGCGGCCGTGGCGCAGTGGGTAGAGTGGTTGGCCCATACGCCAGAGAACCCTGGTTCGAATCCCACCTGACACACAAAGTTTTTTTAATTGAATTAATTTTTCTGCTCGGCCGTCACCTCTCTACAAACAATGGCAAGCCTCAGAGAGTAAAAACTGCCATGAAAAGCTTCTTGAGAAAATAAGCCGTTCGGAGTCAGCATAAAACATGTAGGTTCAGTTCTCGATCATTTGTGTTCAAACATTTCACAACATACACAACACAATTGATCATAAGAAGCCCGATCAAAGTAATTTCAAGGCCTAAAATGGCCATTTGTTTTTTTTTTTATATAGAAAACGCAGTAAGCAATCCTTTTAATTTATAGATTTTTCAATCTGATGCAACATATCTGAAGTTGTACTGTATTAAAACACCGATCCTAGGGCAAGTAGTAGCAAGTAGAAGCAAGTAGAACATTTTATTGTGAATGTTTTTATATGTAAAATAGCCAATACACAATCCTCTATCTATTAAGAGATTATTGTGATATACTGCAACATAGCTGTAGTAATACATACTTAATATAGAATCAACCACTGTACTTAACAGAGGTTTTGGATCAGTGTTTTAAACTTGTAATCACAGGTTTAGGATTGCTTACGTAAAAAGCTTAGCTTCAATAATAAATAAATGATAAATTATTTGACCCTTTGTTTGAAACCTCGCTCATTGTCCAATGCCCGTTCCAGTTTCCCATTAGGAAGACATCACCAAATAGTTACTCTTATTAGCTTAAATCTTTTGAGGTTTTTATTTCCAAAGTTTATCGATATCCAAAATTTGGCTTGTTTGAGTGGGGCTATACCCCTTGTTCAATGCCCGCCCAAGTTTTCTATTTGAAAGACATCACCAAGTGGTAACTCCATTCTGAGTTTCAATGTTCTGTGACTTTTACTTCCAAAGCTATTCTGTATCGAAAACGCCCATTTTGCATAGGAGGGTAAAAAACACTTTACAACCTATTCTTATATTTCTTTAAAATCGGTAGAGCCGTTTCGGCAGAGTTCGACCACAAACACCGTAATACGAAGATTTTATATATTAGAAGAAGAAGATAAAACAATGAAATCAATTGGTAAGTCAGTTTCGGAGACCATGAAATATACACCATTGATTTTTATATAGATAAACATTTTATAATAATAAATACAAAAATATTTTGCATTGATATCAGTTTTCAAACAATTTTTATAGATCTTTATACCCAATAAGCCACAAAACGAACTCTGGTTAGTTTCGAATTAGTAACGAAACAGAGAACTCGGGTCAGATATCTCTTATTCGATTCGAATTCAAGACGAATCCGAGAATTTTTAAAATAGCGAATACATTTTAATATGAAATTCCACATTTCTAAGAAGAGTAAAAATGAAAACCACTTGAAAAATGCTTCAAAAAATTACCCTTTCATAAATTCACCAACCAATTTTTGGTCATAATTTTATTTTTTTTAGTGTTCCACATTTGCTTTGCTCTACTTGCCTATTATAAATTTGAGCACAAAATTATATTTTTTTTTTTTGACTTATACTTTATTTCATGTAAGAAATTTTCAATATTTCATGTAAGAAAATGATCCAATATTTTGAGCATCGTCTGCAAAATGTTGCAAGCAATGCATATTGTAGGTCGAAAACCTTCATAATAATCGATTTGGGTAGTAATCAAAAAAAAAAAAATTTTAATTTCGAAAACGAATTTAAATTCTCGTTTCATAAGTGATTCGTTTATATTGAAAATCTCGTTTAGAGAATGAAGTGTGCATTTCTCCCGCTCTCGGATTCAATAGCAAATCGAGAACGAACTTCGTTTTCGAAATGAATATCCGAGATCTCGGTTTCACCTCGAATTCGAAACGAATTCGTTTGGTGTATTGGGTAGTTGTTTTTTTTGTCTCTAAGTAGAGAGCACAAAAAAAAAAAGAAATTTAGAACTCTTTTCCAAAATTCATGGATTTTTTTTTTTTATAAATATTCAAGAAATTAAAAATATTTATTGAAGATCTATATTCTTGATTATTCTAGATTAACTTGTTTCCATATGAATTGAGAAACAATGTATGGGTAAAATTAATTTTATAGACGATAGTATTTTAAAAACTTTCATGTCAATCCAAGTTAAAAAGATAAGTATTTATTAAATTTAAAACTGTTTTCTCCGCCAACCCGTTTTAGTGGAAAAATCCCGAAAAATTAGTTAAATCCCGCAATCAGGCATCTCTAACCCCGACCAGCAATTGCTTTTGTCGCTCCATCTAGCAGATTAATATAATTGATAGTAAATGCTAGAATAGCTCTTAATACTATGTTTGCTTAATTTCACCATTCGAAAATATTTTGATGGCCTGTATTTGTCTCTTTGTTTTAGTTTTATTATTTTCCCTTTTGTTTTTGCGTTGCTTTTTTTGCTTTGAGTGTCATTTTATGAGATGCTTTGACAATATGAACTGAGCGTTCTTTTGAAAATTAATGATTGCATCTGCTGGGTGTAACATGAATAGAACTAAGATCATATCATTTTATATCATAAGATTATAGCCCAAAGTCAAATAAGACAAATGTTTTAACTGCTTTTTGTTTCGTTTTCCTCTTAAATTTGGTTTGTTTCTATCAAACCTAATTGTATTTTCTCAACTATTAAGATAAATATAAAGTGGCATAAAGCATATAAGTATTAAAAGCATATAAGTATTCTGTTATGTTAGACCACGCGATCCTTGTGACTATAACTAAGCTTTAATTTTAAAAGCGTCATTTGAAGCTCAACAGGCTTTGACAAATTACATAATTTATATTCTTTGTTTTAATGCTTGTAAAATATTGAAACATACATAAAAGTTTATTACTTTGTTTAATAAAATTGTTAATAACATAGTTGAACACATTAAAAAAATTAGACTTCTATCCACGTATTTTGGTAAAAACGACACAAAAAAAGGAAAGAAAAATAATACGTGCTTCAACGTTTTAAAAGTTTACGTTTGTATAATAAATATTAAAAAAATATAAATATATAAATAAAAATAACAATATAAAACAAATATATAGCAAATATATAACAAAGTAACTTGAATAATTTTTTTTGCATAAATGTTCAAATGAATTTTTCTTATCTTGAATACCTTGGATAATCAAGCAGTGCTTTTCAATCGTTGAAAGTTTTTTTTTTTTGATTTTTGAATATAATATAAATTCAAATTTATTTAAAATTTTTTAGTTTATAATTAATTATCTAGTTATAATTAATATAGCTATAATCAGATATAATAACTGCTATTGCTCCATTGCCACTGTTATTGGCCCAAAACTCAGCAGTTGCTTATATTATTTAGCTTTGCTTGATAACAAAACAAAGCAGACAGAGCTTTTAAACATTAAATCAAATAATAAAGGCTAAAAATAGATTTTGTTCAATAACCTTTTTATGCTTTTTGCAATAATTTGGTCAATATTGAATGTTTTCCTTTTATCATTAACGTTAGTTAAGGTTTTATTGATTCGATAAAAATATGCATATTTTCGATAATTTTTTTTTTGGACGACACAGTTTATATAGGATATATTTATTTACATAATAATTACACAATAAAGTAACATTTGAAAACTATTCTGTGAAACTTTCATTAATTTTTATTAAGAAATGAGCCATTGACAGCGAATCTCCGCATACATCACAAAAAAGAAAAATGTGAGTATCAGCAAATTTTTTCAACCGATCATAAAAAAAACTGGTTCGGTGAAAAGCCCACTGATACTACGAACCCTGAAAAATGCAACATATACCATTTTGCATGCGAATTTTTTTCCAATATTGACAACTGCTTGATTGAGAGTTAACCTTTGTGATCTATGGGTACTAATTGAAAAAGCAAGTTGTAGCGGTAATTGCTAGCAACTGAAATTGCTTAGTCCTTTTTTGAAAAATACCATCAAGGGAGGTATACGTTGGAAATTTGAAATGTTGTACGCTATTCCAGTTTTATTTGAAAACTTGTCCATAATGCAAAGAGGAAATTCGTCTACAAGTCGACGAATTTCGCAATGATTATCGACAATTTCAACAACCTTACCGATTGCTCTATTGCACAGTCCTGCTTGCGTAAAAAGATTCCTGCGCAAAATAACCTCTTGCTTCCTAGGATGAGTCAGCCTCATGCTAGTGGATGATTATGTATAGCACTGATGATTTCCCAGAATTGTCAACATTTTTAAGCTTCTCAATATTCTACTCATATATTTCTTCCTCTTTTGAGGTAAATGTCAACATATTTTTATTTGAATTAGAAAAACATTGATTGTTGAGCCTGAATCTTGTTGATAATAGCCTATACTAAGTCTTGTGGATTCAGCTATTCTAACTATTCAATAAAGATTTCAAAATTAAACTAATTTTGTTTACTATTAATTAAGATGTAGGAAACTAAGTAATTTACTATTATTAGATGTAGGAAATTTCTTAATAAATGGTGTTTCAAAAGTTACACACATATTTAATTTTGACGTAGAATTACGTCTTACAGCGCGGTTTGTATGGTGGTATTTTCACAAACTTTTTCAAGGTCATGCTAACGTTTTTTTGGGGGACAATGTTGGGATGCATACAGTCTTTTGTATTCATCGTACAAATATAAAATTTATGCCAAAATATCAGCTTTATCGTGCACAAAACGAATATTTAACTTTGGACTTTGTCACTTCTTTAATAAAGCCAGAAGGAAGCAAAAGAAAAGAAGAAAAATTCACATTTTTGTATGAGTAACATGCATTGATGATACAGTTGCTGCTGACGTTCTTATGCTTGTTGCTTTAGTTCGTGCCGAAATCTCGAGCGCAACATCGTGTTGTTTGTTGATTAGAATCGTTTTATGAATTTCTCAGAGCTTTAGAAGCAATACATACGTATATAAATGCTTGCGCCGCTAAGAAGCTTTCAGTCTGCTGGTAGACTCCAATCAGTTAGTGTAGCGTCGCTTTGTCCGCCTGATGCCGGAGAAAATAAGACGTTGCAGTACGAAGAAGCGATGCCCGCTATTTAAGTTCGCATACTCAAATTTTAGTAGCTTAAATTAGTGTCTTATAAAAAGTTAATGTGGTTACATAAGTGTTTTCAATTATTATCATGCCAAAAGGTCAAACAACAGTTGAAGAAAGACAAATTGTTGTTAATAATTATAAAAAGGGCATGTCGGTAAAAAGATACCGCGCAACTGGCCGTATTGAAAACAAAAAAAAAATGCTGCAAGTAGGAAAAATATATCAGACTTCAAAAAGAAATAAAAAACGATCCGCTACTCTCCGGCGTAGATTTTAAAAATAAATTGAAGGATGTTAAAAATCTTGAGGTGAGCCCAGAAAGAGTGCGCCGACTTTTATGAAGTAATGATTTGCATGGTAGAGCCGCTCGTCGTAAGCCTCTGACATCGGAAGTAAATCGTCAGCTCAGATATAAATTCGTCAAGGAGCATAAAAACAAAGATGCCAGTTTTTAGTCAAACGTATGCTTGCTGGGTTTTCAAGCATTCATTATTTTCATCGTTATTTTTTCACCCATAAGTTATATTCACAGATGAGACCAAAATTAATATTTCCGGTCCGGATGGTAAGCGATTTACTTGGAGAAAGCCGTGTAAGGAATTTGAGGACAAAGCAATTAAGAAAACGGTTAAATATAGTGGAGGCTCACTTATGACTTGGGGCTGCATGTCTGCGTCAGGCTTTAGCAAAATACATTTTGTAAAAGGTATAATGGACGAAAAATGAAATTTGAAAGGAAAATGTTCGTGAGAGCGCAGACAAGCTTGGCATAAAAGACACTTTTGAATTTTACCAAGATAACGATCCTAAGCATAAGTCGTGGAATGCAAGAAACTGATTGCTTTATAATTGTCCTAAAGTACTTGCCACACCCCCACAGTCCTTAACATTATAGAGCACTTGTGGACGGCATTGAAGAAAAGAGTGGCTAATAGGTACGTTAAAAGCATTGCTGCCTTAAAAGAAGCAATAACAGAGGAATGGCAAAATATTGAGCCATCTTTTTTGCAAAAAACTAGTTGGAAGCATGCCACGACGTCTCCGAGCAGTGATTAAAAGTGACGGCAAATCAACAAAATATTGAAAATATTCCTCTTTCTCCACGTACTCTCTTTCAGGTGTCCCATTTTTAGTGTGGATTTTATAAAAAGAATTACAAATATAAACAGAATTGAAATTTTTCTATTTTGTTTGTAGCAATTCTTAAAAAATTAATTTTTAAGAATTACATACGTGAGCTTTATGCCAAGTAATTCCATGAAGCAACAGGTTGCCACAACAACAATGTTCTTTACAGAACAACCACCAGCAGATTAGACAGCTGTTTCGTTGGTCGCTACACCAACTCATCCGTAATCTTCTGTGGCTCATGCAGTCCATTAACTAAGAAAATCGTATAAGTACACCTTCTGCTAAAACCAAAGCGGAATTGCAGTTGTGTGCTTTCCAATTTAAAAAGCAATGGTTTTCTACTTCTTAGCACAAAGCAAAGGTTCAAAAAATTGACTACATTAATTCTGCAAAGACTTGTTGTTGCGCTCTTTGTTTATTTCTTTTCACGATTCCATTCTTTGGCACCAACAATTCGTTGGTATTAAAAAAAAAAAGATGACTCATCCTATTTTCTGAGGTCGGGCTCGTACCAGTTTATACATGAAACATTAAATTTGAAATACATGAAATTTTTCTGTTTGTCATTGAATTGAATTTTATTTGTTATATTATCGTTATGAGAAAAAATGTGTTACATGAGCTGGAACTTTTATTTTTGACGATAAACTCAGGTGACCTACTTGACTGTGAGTAGCTGTATATTTCTTTCGTTTTTGAAAAAAAGATTGAATTATATTTTTTTTTTAACCAACACGAAAATGAACCATAACCACCGATTTATTAACAAATATATCAAACAAAAATTCTACGTCCACTCTTACGATACGATCGAAACTGTGTCTTTTTTATAAAACGCATTGGTTTTATTGTTGAATTGTAAAGTAGAGACAAGGAGGTTATTGAGAGAATATAATGTCGCTCAAATGACCACCCCGACTTTGCTTGAGCAAGCGAGCTCTTTTCATGAAATTTTCATGATACTCTGGCATATTTCTTGACCAATTGCTGCAATGGCCAATTGCAAAAACCATAATATTTAAAGTGACTTGTTTTTTTACACTTTTTTATGAAAGTATGTTGATGAAGTGGGAATTAGTTCAAAAAAGGACACAGTTTCGATTGTATCGTAAGTGTGGACGTAGAATTTTTTGTTTGAGGTTTGTTAAATTTTATGTTGGCTGAATTTTCTTAGATTTTGCTATTTTGGGACTGACAAAATTCAAAGCTATATGTTTATTTTATCCGGCATGCAACTGTATTTTGCCACATAATTTCTTTGTACGATGAATTTTAAAGGGTATAGCTATTTTCCAAAAAGTGGTTTAAAATGTGGTTTAAAAGACCCCCTGTAAGACGTAGCGCTGTAAGACGTAATTTTACGTCAAAATAATTGCTGTAGTTTCACTGACATTTTGCAAAAAGTTGTTATTTTACTCGTTCTATATTGCTTAATTTGAAAGTACGTGGAAAACTTTTTAGCGCTCCATACTAAAGTGAGCTGAAAAAATATATCAATACAAATGAACAAATGTTAATTGTTGGCAGAGCAATGTGCTGCAGCAAAAACTAACAAACATATTCAAAAAAGACTAAAATACATACACACACACATACTCACACAGTACCGCGTAAAAAATGCGAATAAATGCTAGCAGATGCTGCAATTTATGCATTCCGCACGCTTGCACACAATTTTACCGGCACCTACACACACAAAGAGAACGAGACGTGGCTACAGTTAACTGCTAACAATGTTTACCTTGCAGGCATTGCTGCTCTCTAAGCTAGCAATAATAACAACAAAAGGGGCAGCAATTGCAACAACTTCCACAACAACCATAACCATTATCCTTTTGTTGTTCGAAAGCAAAAAGTTGTCAACGTTTAACAATAATAAATTGAACGTGCATTGTTTATGTAGTTTGCAAGTAAAAACACACAAATAGTATATGCATACATATACATCAGGCCCGTAGCTAGGATTTTTCATGGAGGAAATAAGTTTAATTTGAAAAAAAAAATCAAAATCTATAAAGTCCAGTAAGAAAGTAATAACAGGCATATGAAAAATTTTCTAGCAATTCCTTTTACTTTTAGAAAAATTATTGACTGAAGTTTTTCCAAATTATAAAAATAGAGATCACAAGTCTTTTTCTACAATTTTTTGTGAAATGGTCCAAAATAAGAATTTCTAGTAGTTTTTTATAATATAAAATTGCAAATTACAAAATGTCACTCATAGAAGAAAATACGTTTAAAATAAAAATTATTAATAAGAAATTTTTAAAATTTTTTCTAAATAAATATTCAAATTTCCTAACTTAATAAAAAAATATCTAGTAAAAGTTTGCAATTCTTGCAATTTTGTAAAAATAAAAATTATAATGAACAATGAAAAGTGAATATTTTTTGAAGTTATGAAATACATTAATGAGGCATTCACGTGAATAGGACAACCAAAAAAGTTGTATCCTTTCGATTTTCTTTCTTTTTATCCATTGGTTTCTAGTTTGCATACTAGATTTTGAAACTGTGCAAAGATAAGTTCGGCTTTCGCAAGACCGTAAAAAGTAAAAGTAAGTAAATACGATTTCATCGATTCAAATTATATTTAAAAGAAAACATTTTAAAATTTCTATAGGCAACAATTTGAAAATATACTCTTTCGAGAAAATAAAAATTATTCTAAAAATTTTGAAGTTAAAAATATATAATAATTTAATATTCTTAAGAAAATTTGGTACTTTACTCCATAATTCTAAATAATAAATAAAATATAAAATTCTTTTAAAAAATTTTTCTGCTGAAGAATAGTCTTCGAAACACCTGCATTAAAAACCCTAATAGAATAAAAATTATGTGTGTTCTCGAACACTCTGGCATTTCAGGCAACCAATGCACTTATCAAGCGGCCGCAGCAGTAAACAAATCATTGGCATTAACCTTTTAATCTGCTGCTAGTAGTCATTTCTAGGGAGCTCTATAATATTCTATAATATTCTAGAAACTCTAGAATGGTCTCAATACAGCCACCGATACAAAAGAGGCAATGTTAACCTGTTAAAAATATTATATCCTGCATCTTGCTTCCGACAAGAACCAACATTATTTGTCCGTCTACGAATTGGGATCGCTAAGCTGACGCATGGACATTTTCTGTGTGGAAGTGTGACACCTAATTGTCAACACTGCAATGGACAATTATCCATAGAAAGTCTTTTAAACGGCTGCCAAGTTATTACCGCTTTCAGAAAAAAAACATCTTTAGCATCATTCATCTCTTATAGCAGTAATTCTTCTCTTATAATCGTCAGAAAATAACGTTTGTGCCATTGAACTGTTTTCATGCCATCACCTTGATTTCAAATGTAAATCAAAATATGACTTTATAAACGATTTCTCAACAAAATTAATTTGTGATAAAGGAATTATTGTCAACAGTAATTTTATGGGAAATTTGATAGTTTGTTCAATGCAGGATTCAAATTTGAAATTATTATTTTTAAAAACATAAAATAAAAACGAAATTAAAGATTTAATTTTTTCAACCACGGAATTTTTAAAATTTCTTACACAATAAAAAATAAAATGTTTAAGTTTAAAAAAATGTGACCGTTAGTTTCCTAATGAGAATGTTATTCCATCAAAATCAACCAATTCCCCATTTTAAGAATAAAAAACTATACATAATATTTTTAAAAATCTTTTCTCAATTGAGATTTTTATACCCCAACGCGTACTGCGTAAGGGGTATATTAACTTTGTCATAATGTTTGTAACGCCAAGCAGGAGGCGTGGCAGGTATAGAAAAATTTATATATTTTTGATCAGCACCACCCCCTTAGTCGATTTCCGTGTGTCCGTCTGTCTGTTCGTCTGTCCGTCTGTCGACACGATTACAGCCGTAATTTTAAAGCTATCGCGATGAAATTCAATATAAATATAAGTCTATTTTTAGAAAAGAATGAGCAAGTTCGGTAATGGGCCAAATCGTATGAAATCCAAGCCTACCTCCCATACAAAGTGACTCTATTTTAACCGTAAAATGTCTTTAAAATCCACAAAAATTTAAGAAATGCCTTAAAATTTGGCATGTAAGCTTTGATCTTCGACACCTACTTTGACACCTACCTCCCATACAAAGTGACTTTATTTTAAAAGTAAAATCTCTTAAAAATCTGCTCAAATTAGAGAAATGTCTTGAAAATTTGCGCATAGGCTTTGATATTTAATAAAGACCATCACTATGATATTTGACAAAATCGGATAAAAACCACACCTACCTCCCATACAAAATCTTTATCTTTATTTTAAACGTAAAATCAAAATCACAAAATCAAAAAATCTAAGAAATGTCTTAAAATTTCGCAAATTAATTTGATATATAATATGAACCATCTCTATGATATTTAGCAAAATCGGATCAAAACAATGCCTACCTCCCATACAAAGTGAATTCATCAAAATAGGAAAACTTTCGTTAATATATAAAACTGAATGTCATCGTGTATGTCGTGGCTAAAGATCGAATATACTTCAATATGGCCGCAGGGGAGATATTTAAGCTTCGGTAGCCTGCCGAAGCTCCGTCCTTACTAGTTACTTACTAGTTTTTTTTAAATAGTCATATGTAGATTTGAGGTGATTTTACGAAGCCCGTAATTCAGAACCTAGACTTCGGAGAAGACCAAAGTGGTATACAGGTTAGAGCTTTAAGAGGTCTGACATAAAAAATAAGTAACAAAGTCAAATCATCAACATTTTTATTTGTCCGCTTCAAGCAAATTACCCCCTAATGTTTTAAGTCTCGTGGACTGTACAACTTTTCAAAATTTAAAAAATCTATTCAAAATAGTACTTTCACAAAAGCATTTAAAAAAAAATAATATTAGTTCGGAGTATTCGGAGTATTCGGAGTTTCTATCAGAAAAACTGACTTACATTAAACTAAGCTGTATAACTCGTTGTAAAGGCAATAAAATTACCTTTCTAAAAATGAAATCAATCGGTTGAAACTACCAAATTTCAACATTGAGTGCAAATTTCTCAGAATTATGCGTGTTAAATGAAATTATTTTTTTTTAGATCAATTTTGTAATTTAATCAATTTTCTTTTGAATGATACTAAAAACATAAACACATCTTTAAAAAGAAAAAAGTTGGCTGTACTAAAAAAATCATACTTATTAGAAAATAATGATAAATAATGACATTTGCAGTTGATAATATCATTGTTTTCTCATAAGTAGTATAATTTTTTAGTACAGCCAACTTTTTGATTTTATAAGATATGGTTATGTTTTTGGTGTCATTGAAAAGAAAATTGAATAAATAACAAAATAGATTTTAGAAAAATATTTAATTTATTACGCGAAATTCTGAAAAAAAATAAAGAAATACCTATGTCAGGTCTGAGGAGGTGAATACCAGAGTGGACCCCAAAAGTTTTTTGAAAAAAAAAAAAAATAAAGATATACCAATTTCAGGTTTGAGGAGGTGGACACTAGAGTGATCCCGAAAAGTTTTTTTCTTGAAATGTTTAAGTTTCCACAAAAATTATATTTTTGTTATATTTTGTATATTTTTCTAGAATTTTGAAGTCGATTGAAAAGACGTGCGCAGTGACCATCTTTTTTTGAAAATTTCATTCTTTTCTTGTTCTCACAAGAAATATTCGCACAATCCCAATACTAAGGAGTTCTAATGAAATCTAATGGATATTTGCCTATGACTTGGACTAATATATATAAAAAAAGTTAAGCGATTATACTGAAGAACCTAGCCGCTGTGCTATTTTCCTAGCCATAAGAGACATTTTTCGAAAAAAAAACATCGAGCTTGGGTGTCTTTACGAAAAAAAATTCGGAAAGAGTTCAAAAATTCAAAAACTGAAAAAAACTTCACAGATAGTTTTAAAATAGTTTTCAGATATTTTGTATAAAAAATATAAAAAACCAAAACTATGCAGGGGACCAAAACTAAATTTTTTTAAAAAATATTTCCAAGGGGCTTCTCTGCCCTATCGATCACAACAAATTCATAAAGTATCGGAAAACATATCTTTCTCATTTGGTATAGCTTTGATAGTTTTTTAAAAAATTATATTCGACTTTTTTGAGAAAAAAATTTTGAAATTCCAGGATTGCCAAAATGCCACACCATAAACGCCAAAAATAAACAAATTACATTTTTTAATTTTGCATTGCAAAGATAAATTTATCGCGTTTTGGACAAATTTTGCCAAAAAAAGAATACTGCTTTTAATTGATCCGATCTAATTGATCCACTATCTGTTGACAGTACTGGCAAAAAACGCTATCGGCAATAACGATTTCGATACAACAGTGCAGTAAAATAAACTAAAATTTTGTTTGCAAATTTAATTCCGATTCATTGTGCAGATGACTGCGAAAATCACGTTTTGTAGAGAAAAATGTCATGATTTTTTTTTTTTTTATATGAAGATACTTTTGAACAGTGATCAAATTGCTGCAGTCAAAATAGCAAAAGTCGTAAAATTATTGCTTTTTTAAGCACTAACTGTTTTCATAACTTCAAAGCATATCGACTGCTTCAACTTGTGCTTTCGGAAAATCAAACAGTCGCAGCATAAGCAGAAGCAGAAAACTAGTTTCAATAGTTTCCGAAGTGCTTCGGCAGTCGACAACTTCGGTAGTCGTCGTTTTGATTAACTGAAACTGTTGAAAAAAACGAAAGTTTTTTTGATTATTCATGATGATATGATATATTTGATTATATGATTTTGATTAACTGAAAACGAAAGCGCCTTTAACTTCTGCATATTCTTTCTAACTTTTGTAGAATTATAATAAAAATGCAATCATAATCATAACAAAATTGAAAAAATTTAATAAGGCTAGCGATCAAACAAAAGTTAGAAATAATAAGCAAAAATCATTAACGCAAAATAGTCAGCTGCGACTGTTGAAAGACTAATGCTGCGTCGACTTACGAAAGTTGAACAACTCATCGTCAATCAAAACGATGACTGCCGAAGTTATCGACTGCCAAAGCACTTTGCAAACGATTGGAACTAGTTTTCTGCTTCTGCTGCAACTGTTTGATTTTTCGAAAGCACCAGTAGCAGGAGCCTTGAAAAAAACTGAAAGTTTTCAAACGCTGCTATTTAATTGGAATTTTTTACATATCAGAATAAAAACCAAAGCGTGCTCATCATTCTATGTATAAAAGCAGCTGAGGAATATAAGTTGCTGCAATTGCATATATCGCTATAGGTAGCAAAGAAAATATGGTCGCCATTTTGAAAGAAAAACAAACTTTTTTTTAAAATCAGTTCTAAGGTTCAAATGCATGGGCAACTTTAAATACAAATTCTCTTTAGTAAAAATGTACATCATTATTTCAATTCTTCTTAAAAACAAATGTTATATTTTCACTTTCTGGATCCTATGGGAGGTGTTTGAGCCCCGAAAATCATCCCGCTTGGCTACACGCCTGTACCTAGTATATATTATGAAAATTATTACAAGCTACATTTATTTTTCATTACATATATTTTTTTTTTCTCTCATTGCAGCCATTCAAAACATACAGCTACAACCGCGCATCCGAAAGATAAACAAGAGCTAAGGATTTATTAGCAAGACGAATAACAGTGAGAGCAATACTAAGGGTAGTCAAGCCAATAATAATTGCAACTCAACGGCTTGGTGCGGTAGAGTTTAAAATATTTCATCTTAGTATATGTTGACTTAGCAGCAACAGCCATTCGGGCGCATTGAAGGCAGCTGTACTTTATAGCAACATTTTATGCAGCAGCAACCCACACAACTAAATCAAGCAAATCCGCAGCTACAACAAAAATAATGGTTACTTTCAAGTAGCTCACATACAGTCTCGACATAAACTGTGTTAAGCCAGGCTTAAATGGGCCGAACACTAGAGTTGCTGCCTTGACTTCTGTTGTTGCCATTGGAATTCATATAAAACGCATAACTGCGCTTGGCGCCAACTACACAACTACAGACTGAGAAAAATAAGCGCCAAACTTCATCATCGAATAAACATTGAAGTGCAAAAAGCGCGCGACTTCGACGCAACTTTGGTGCCATAAAAGCATCTTTGTTTGTATATTAATTTGATCATATTGGCACATAAGAGCAATTAGTGTAGTGTTTTTTTTTTTGTTTTTAATCTTGATGTTTTTTTAAAAAAAATATACTTTAGCTGCTGCATGGATGATGTTTTTATGTGAAATTTAATTAAAATAACTGAACTGAATGAGAAGCTATGCAATACACATAAAACTATTTTTATGACTACGTGGCCCGTTCATAAACCGTCGTCAAAAACAACAACAATATTTAAATTTGCATAACTAACTCCGATGACGACAGCTGCACTTTGTGATTTAAAGAAAAAACAACAATAAAACCAAAACCTATTTAAAAAAAAAAAAAAAAACAATGCAAAATGAAAGCAGCCAGCAGCAGTAGCAGCAGCGGCAGACAACAAAAATCACAACAACAACGACAACAGCTATTTTGTCAACACCACGTCATCACACGTGACAACAGAAGAGGTGTTGTCGCAAAGGTGCAGAGACCAAAATTTATCAAAACTGCCGCTAGCTATAGACAAGGGAGCAGCGAAAGACAAGAAGCTGCTATATTGCTGTGTAAGAGCAACATTTTAAAATTGAGCAACAGAGCTGTAGACAATATTTTTGCCAGTGACAAGAAAAAATTGACATAAATATTAAAATCAGCAACATCAAGCGACAAACTTGTGCAGCCTGCGGTGGCGACAACTAAAGCACATCGTGCCAAGAACATAGCAGTTACAACAACAACAACAGCAACGACAACAAAAAATGAAAAAAAGTCAAAAGCTGGCAGTTATTAAAAGCAGCTGTCTGCAACTTGAGGGAGTTGAAATATATAAAGTCCTAAGAAAAGAGCGATAACTTTGAGGCATTAAAGTTTTAAGCTGCAACTAAATTTCTTGACCAAACTTTAAACTGTATTTAAAGATCAGTTTTGTGATAAAAAAAAATTTTGTAAAAATTATTTGTTAACCGTAGAGAATCACAAACCACGCCCCCTTAAAGCACATTCAACAATCTCACACACCTAGCCCCACACGCCCTAACTACCCAAACCGATGATTGACCTAAATATCACCCACCATATACTACAACATCAGCAGCAGCATCAGCTTCAAGAACAACGCTTGTCCTCCTCCACAACTCATAATTTACTCGCTCCCACACCCACCTTTGCGCAGCCACCTATCGACGATCTTGACGAATTCTTCAAAAGTGCCAGTAGTGCTGAAATCTCACGCATTTTTCTACAATATGCTGAGTCCGCCGCCAATAGCGTTGTGGGCGTCACCAGTGCGCAGCCCACTTCACATGACATCTCCGATAAACTCTACAATTTTACACTGTATCCTGGTCTCTACGATGCCAACGAAACGCTACCCACATTTCAGTATCCTTACGAGGACATCGAAGAAAACTGGACTACAACCTGCTCCGAAGTCTATAATCCACACATTGCCAATAATCGTCTTGAGTTCTGGGTGTGTGGCGTAGTGCTGAATATTGTTGGTATTCTGGGCATCATTGGCAATATTATCTCGATGATAATTTTGTCACGCCCACAAATGCGTTCTAGCATTAATTACTTGCTCATTGGTCTGGCCCGCTTCGATACTGTGCTGATCATCACCTCCATGTTGCTCTTTGGCATACCGTCCGTCTATCCCCACACGGGCTACTTCTTCTTCTACTACAACTATATCTATCCGTATATATCGCCGGGTGTCTATCCCATTGCCATGATGGCGCAGACTGCCAGCATTTATATGACTTTTACGGTAACGCTCGAGCGTTATGTTGCCGTCTGTCATCCGTTAAAGGCGCGTGCCCTTTGCACCTATGGACGCGCGAGGATATACTTCATTGTTTGCTTCATCTTTGCGTTGCTCTATAATTTTCCGCGCTTTTGGGAAGTGCTCACAATTAGCTATCAGCCGCCCGGTAGCCCCGTCATGTTGCACTGCGTGCGTCCTTCGCTGCTGCGTCGCGATCCTAGCTACATCAATATCTACATTCACTGGTGCTATCTCATCATCAACTATATCATCCCCTTTCTCACGCTGGCCATACTCAATTGTCTGATTTATCGTCAGGTGAAACGTGCAAATCGCGAGCGACAGCGCTTGTCGCGTTCGGAAAAACGCGAGATTGGTCTAGCCACTATGCTGCTGTGCGTCGTCATCGTTTTCTTTCTCTTAAATTTTCTTGCCTTAGTTCTCAATATATCCGAGGCCTTCTACAACTCCATCGATCATTCGTTAACCAAAGTCTCCAATCTACTGGTGACCATCAACAGCAGCGCCAACTTCTTGATCTATGTCATCTTTGGCGAAAAATTTAAGCGTATTTTTTTATTAATTTTTTTCAAGCGCCGCCTCAGTCGTGATCAACCCGATCTCATACACTACGAGAGTTCCATATCGAACAACGGTGATGGCACGATTAATCATCGTTCTTCGGGTCGCTTCTCGCGTCATGGCACTCAACGTAGCACTACGACGACCTATTTGGCCACGAACTCGGGCAATACGACGCTTAATAGTGCGATGCGTCTGACGCATACGCACACCTCACCGGGCGTGGTGAAAATTAAACGCAATCGTGCACCTTCGCCTGGTCCCTGCGTTTATTATCCAGCACGTGATGTGCAGCGTGCGGCAACAACGGCGCTCATCACAGCGAATAATAATTCGACGCCGTTGGGTTGTGAATGGGCGGATATAAAGAATGTTCAAATGACGTCGGGTTTTTGAGAGTGTGAGATGTGGAAACGTTGCAGGATAGTTGTTTTGGCGCTGGAGTGAGAGAATGTGTGGTGCTGTACAGTAGTTTATAGTTTAGTTTAATAGGTTTAGCATAAAAAAGAGATGTTTTCAAAGTTAGCAAATCTAAACTAGTCCTAATTTAAGTAGAGTAAGTAACAGCTTTAAACAATATTTAGGTCAATAAATATTTATTAAAAAAAAAAGAATGTTTTCTCTTATATATATGTATATAGCTT